>BJKM01001305.1:0-60392 GCA_015082035.1 Chaenogobius annularis | reverse complement strand
CTTCTGGGGGTTCATTCTCTGCAGAACCCTGAACGACACAGACAGAAGGACGGAACACGAGAGCGGCAGATCTTTGAGTGGACTTCACGAAAACATAATGTGGAAGGTGTGAAAAGAAGACAGCCCCCCGACCCGTCAGACCTGTCATGATGTCACACAGGTTACACAGTTTTGCCTCTGGATACTAACTACAGGTCTTGGTTTGGGCTGGGTTTAGTCCTGGTTTAGTCTGATTTGGTCTGGTTTAGTCTGGGGTTAGGTCTGGGTTGGTGGGTTAGGTCTGGTTTAGCCCTGGTTTAGTCTGGTTTAGTCTTGGTTTAGCCCTGGTTTAGTCCTGGTTTAGTCTGGTTTAGTCCTGGTTCAGCCCTGGTTTTAGTCTTGGTTTAGCCTTTGGTTTAGCCCTGGTTTAGCCCTGGTTTAGTCCTGGTTTAGTCTGATTTGGTCTGGTTTAGTCCAGTTCTAATCCTGGCCATGATCTACTGTTTACTTATAGTCCAGTTGTATTTGTTGAGTGTTTGGACCGGTTTGGCTCTGAGCTGGTGTTGGTATTAGGTACAGCTTGTTCTCATCTCATGACGTTATATGTCGGTTTAACTCAGATCCTGGTTTCAAAACGAGCTGCTCCTGGGGTGACGAGCAGAACGACATTCACAGACTGAAACATAATCCCTTTGTAGTCCTGGTGTGGACCCTGTTTTAGGGCCCAGAGTTCACACTTTGTGAGTGACAGACCGGTGTCACACAGGCCCGCCTCCATCTGAGACGATGACACGCGTGAGTGTGTGTGGTGTGTGTTTGTGTGTGTGTGTGTGTGTGTGTGAGTGAGTGAGTGTGTGCGTGAGTGCGCGGCGCGCAGTGTGTGCGTGTGTGCGTGTGTGCGTGTGTGTGCGCGTGTGCGTTTGTGTGCGCGTGTGTGAGTGTGCGCGCGGCGTGTCCGTCCGTTGTCCTCCATCTTCTAAACAAACTGGAGCTGCTGAACATGAAACAAAAACTGGAACTCTCTTTTTTCAGTCAAATCACTGGTTCTGAGAAGCTCCGTTTGTTCTCCAAAGCTCAAGTAAAAAGAATGAACTGGACTTTTAGGATTCTGCCTGGACTTTTTTGCCTTATTACAAGTCCCTAAAACTCATTTGGAGTGAATTTACCTTCAGCTTTTAAAAGGATTGTCCAAACCCAATAAATGCTCAAACTCGTGTCACTCTGACCTCCAACACCAGATTCACTCGTTCATATCTTTAAACTGTGATTTCCTCTGAGCAGAGCTGGTTTCTGCTTAAGATTAGAGTCAAACAGACTTCAGAGTCCAAAACTCCAAAGTCTGAGCTTCACAAAGGCCCAGAGGGTCCGGAGCAGCACCCTTTTATGAAGGGGCTTCATTGAACAAATATGCAGAAAAACCATGCAAAGTGTATAAATAAAAACATTGCAATAAAAAATAATACTTTGCCTCATTCGAGTAAAAACTGATAAATCCGGCTCAGAACTAGATGAAAACAAATCCTTCAGATGAAACTCTGTTGAGTTTTCATCCTTTTTCCTCGTCTCCAACTCAACATTTCACTGTGGAACGTTCCAGCAAACGCAATGACATCTTTATACAATAAACACTACTAACTAACGTTGTTGTTGTTGTTGTTGTTGTTGTTGTTGTTGTTGTTGCTGTGAATATTGTAAACTTCCTCCACTTTACACTGTTCATATTTTATCAAATCTTTTTGGACTTTGGCAAACTTTAGAATAATTAATTAAAAATGGAGCTCTTACCTTTGCACCTGCTGCTTCAGAATCTCCTCTCTCTCTCCTCCCTCCTCTCTCTCCCTCTCTCACCCCTCTCTCTCTCCACCTCTCTCTCTCTCCACCCTCCCTCTCTCCCCCTTCTCTCTCTCTCCACCCCTCCTCTCTCCCCTTCTCTCTCTCTCCCCCTCTCTCTCCTCCCTCTCTCCCCTCTCTCTCTCCCCCTCCTCTCTCCACCTCTCTCTCTCCACCCCTCCTCTTCTCCCTTCTCTCTCTCCCCTCCCTCTCCACCTCTCTCTCTCTCCACCCTCCTCTCTCCCCCTTCTCTCTCTCACCTCCCCCTCTCTCTCCACCTCTCTCTCTCTCCACCCCTTCCCTCTTCTCCCTCTCTCTCTCTCTCCCCCTCCTCTCTCTCTCCCTCTCTCTCTCCACCCTCTCCTCTCTCTCTCTCTTCTCTCTCCTCCTCCTCTCCTCTCTCTCCCTCCTCTCTCCTCTCCTTCTCCCTCTCTCTCTCCCTCTCTCTCCCTCTCTCCCTCCTCTCCACCCCTCCTCTCTCCTCTCTCCACCTCCTCTCTCCCTTCTCTCTCCACTCCTCCTCTCTCCCTCTCTCTCCACCCTCCTCCTCTCTCCTCTCTCCACCCTCTCCTCTCCTTCTCTCCCCCTCTCTCTCCCCTCTCTCTCCACCCCTCTCTCTCTCTCTCTCCCTCTCTCTCCCTCCTCTCCTCCCCTCTCTCTCCTCCCTCCTCTCTCTCCTCTCTCTCCACCCCTCCCTCTCCTCTCTCCTCTCTCACCTCTCTCTCCTCTCTCCTCTCTCCACCCCTCCTCTCTCCCTCTCTCTCCACCCCTCCTCTCTCTCCACTCACTCTCTCTCTCTCCACCCCTCCTCCCCCCCCCCCTTCCTTCACTGTTTCGTAAATAAGCTGTGACATAAGTGCACAGTGTGTCTGCACATGGAGCGCTCTGATTGGCTCCGCCTCTGCAACTGAAACAATGTTTCAAAGTGAGCTCCAGGTGTAGTCTGAGTCCAGGACTGGGTCCGGGTCTGGTCTAATTGGTCTAATCTGGTCTCTCCTGAGTGGGTCCGGCTCCACCGTGTATCTGCAAAGTGAGGCGGCCCCCCTGTCCGTCCGAGGGAGTGGGATCTCTCCTTCACTGTGGAACTCCTACAGGTTCTACTTTTTCCCAAAGAGGTTTGGTAGTTTTTCCTGGCCGAGAAGGAGGGTCTAAGGACAGGGGGCTTGGGACATCTGTCTAAGGACACAGGACGCTGGGACATTTCCAAGTCCCTATGAACACTGTTTATTTTGTTTTCCACTGTCGCCCCTCGAGGCAACTACTGTTGTGATTTTGGGCGTTACAAAAATAAATTGAATTGAAATGAACAGACTCTGTCACTAACTGAACTTGCTTTGGCCTAAAGGTGTAACATCCAATGAATAAGAATCAAATAAGTCATAAAATGAAGAATTGACTAATAAAATACAAATATAATGAGTGTGAGTTTATACACCATTTAATTTGTAAAAGATTAAAACATAAGGGTCCAGGTCTGGGTCCACGGTAGGTCAAATTTGTCCATTTCCTTTTTTTTCAAATATATTTTAGATTTGGTTTCATTTTTTGTATATAAAAATATACAGAACACCACAGAACCAAACAGAACCAAACAGAACGACAGGAGTCTGATGAAAACCACAAGCAAACATCAACTAAACATATTTTGGAAATTTGTCCATTTCCAATTTAATGTAACTTTTTTCATGTCTGTCCCAATGTCAGTCCAGTCCTCAGTCGTTAGTGAGGTTTGTACCAGCCATTTCTTTGTGATGGCCTTCCATCCCAAAGGCATCCATTTCTTGTGTCCATGGCAGGAGTTCTGAGGCCCAAGTACAGAGTTCTGAAGTTCTGAGGGATGGAAATGTGAAAAACAGTCTGCAGTGCATTATGAACTTCAGTCACACGTTTGTGAGCAACAGGACGGTCTTGTTCTTTATGGAGATTCTGCCATTTCAATGGGTCTTTCTAAAGGACAGAGGGGGGCGCCAGTGAGAGAATTTCAGTTTTTGTATGTTGAATTTGCATCTACACACTGGACCAATACCCTGAAGGAACATGCCTCACATTAGGACATTTCTGGATAAGTTGAATATAGTAAGACATCATAAATTGTTTCCGATTGTCCGATATAGTGGGCGTTGGTTCCAAGTACAAAGTGAAAAACAGAGTTTCAAGCACAACCCTGCCCCGCCCCTCTTTCCGAAGGCCTGGTCCTGTCATCCGGTTCTTCTAAACATTTAATCAATATAAATAATCAATAAAGTAACAGACTAAAATCAATAGCTGTGGCTTTAGTCATGTTAAATAATACTTTATGAGATGAATACATATATATAATCATAAACTTTAAACGTTATAGAAGCCTAGAAATGATTTTTATTGATTTCTTCAGAGTTCTGCTTCTTAAACATAAACTTGTGTTTGAAAGAGAGGACGTGCCAACCCTGATGCATTGCAGTACTTGTATTGTCCACTGTGGCGCCTGAGCGTTTGTCCTGCAGTACCACGTTCTGCCAGAGAGGGCCCCCGGGAGCAGAAGTTTGTCTAACGTCTGCATTGTTGTCTGTCTTTTGCTGTTCTTGTTCTATTGTTACCGTTTTGAGTTGGTAAGAATAAAATAATGCTCTACCTCCAACTCACATCCAATTCTGGACAAAAGCAGTTTATTTACAATCTTAAAGAGACATTACGGAGCATTACACCTTTGGTCGGTTTTATTAGATGGAAATGGACCCGGGGATGGACGATATTGACAAAAATATTGATATTGTTTAAAATGCGGCGTCGCACATCTGCTCAGGGGTCGATTACAGACACTCTCGTCCAGTTCACACAGCACGGAGACCACCGGATCTCCTCCTCTGGCGTCACAAATCTGGGAAACTTGAAGGCGAGCGCTTTTGCGAGGCTCAGAGAAGACAAGCTCGTGAACAGGATTACATAAGTGAACGACGCTAAACGCACCGGGTTTTGACGAGGGAACATTAGAACCAAGGTTAAACGCTGTAAAATGGCGCCGTTCTATTGTGGCGCATAAACGGATTTCCTTTAGCGACGGGATCCAATATGGCCGCGGGTGTTGTAAAGGTCACGCGTCGGGTCAGACCGTCTTCTAGCAGAACTAACATTTTCACCTTATTGAACGTCTTTGCAAGTCCCTGTGACGGTTCAATATGTATTTTTGGGGCTTTTGAAGTGTCAGTCGTCGCCCCCTGCTGTCCCTGGGCGGAAAACCAGCCATGTAACATTGCAACATGAAAGACAACTCTCCTGAGAAACCCTGGCTCTTTTTTATGTTTGGCAAAGTTTAAGTGTTAAATGAAGGTTCTGCTGTTTTTCTAATCCGGACTTAGTTTAGTGGGTAGAACCTGTGGAACAAGTTTTAGTTTCAGTTTGTCATCCGTGTGCGTCGTGGTGTGGAAAACACTTTTCTGACCGTTTAAACTGTTGTTCAACAAAATAAAGTATTAGTGTGTGTCAGAGCAGAACTGTTGTGTCATTTATGTGGATGTTGGCTCTTGTTTACAATCTGGTTGCTAGGTAACAGCTGTGGAATTCCACTCTACCTATGTCATATTTGTGCTCGTGTCCAACCAGGAAGTACGATTATAAACTTGACACAAACGGGCACAAACTGGGGACGAACGGGCAAAATGTGGAGTCAACTCTGAAATATAATCGTGTTCACTGCGTTTTAGTCAAATACAATCAAGAACTAAAAAGAAAAAAAAATAAGATTTTGTGTCTGTTCTCTGAGGGTGTAGTTTCACAAGGGAGCTGCAGGGGGAGCTCTAACGCCAGAGTTACCTAGTTCTGCTCGAACACAACACAGTACAGATCCGTCACAGAACAAAATAAGAGAAAAACATCCATGGATATCCACATGTGGTCAGTATTAGTCCAGGTGAACCCCGATACGACGTGCCCGCCCCGGTGCCCGCCCCTCTGCCCGCCCCCGTCTCAAACATAACCCGGTGTTTTGACGGTTCTCAGACTCTTCTCAGCCTTTGTGCTTCTTCTTGTTCTTCTTGTTCTTGTCCGTGGCGGCGCTGTCGGGTTCGGGCGTCGCCGGCGGGGCGCCCAGTTTTTTCGTCTTGGCCCTTTTCACTTTCTCTTTCAGCGCCTCGACGTCCAGCTTTCCTTCGGACGCAGCTGCAAAAGATCAGACGCACATGAACGCCGAACTGTGAAAACTCATTTTGACAATCGTCTGGACTAAACGGACTCTCGAATACACGTCTTTAGCCTTTCTGACTCCCGGTACCTTTGACAATCCTAATAAAATGAGGTTCAAGCGCTCGTTCTTCTTTCATTGCACGTTTATACGCTCTTCTTTCCTGAACTTTCACTGTCTCGTGCACGGCTTGAACTTCAACTCTTCGGACAAAGCGAATACATGTGTTCATCATTTTGCAATCCATGAGGAAAAGCATTTATGTATTCTTTATCTCACTGAATCCCTTTAGTGCTCCGTCTTCTTTACCTTTGTGCGTTTGCTTGAGGCAGAGGTTTCTCTTTGGTAGGGAAGTCGGCACGGCGAAAAACCCCTTCTCTTATCTCCTGTCTCCATGTTTCAACTTGGTCAGAGCTTCTAGCCTGTTTCACTCTGAAAAGCCCCGATATACCACCTTGAACGCGAACCAAACGCCACAGCATCTTCCCAACACTTACGTTCCGGATATTTTGTAATCCGAAGCTGCGTACTGACCTTAGAATCTGCCTCCATTTTACTCTCCTTCGTTTGACACTTTCTCTGAGGAAGAACCTCTCCAGAGCCAAGCTCCTGATCCACCTACACGAACACCAAAAGTGAGGTATGCAGACTTTTACGTGCAGAAAGAAATGAAATGAACCAGTTTTGTTTCCAACATGAGCAAATTTAAGGCCCCTCGTAATCTGCGATCGACAATCCTCAGATCTATCAGAATAACTTTGACATTTCACTGTCCGAGCTCTGACAGGACAGAGGGGGGCAAAGGCCTGGTCCTAGCTCTGACAGGACAGAGGGGGGCAATGGCACTGCGTCTAGCTCTGACAGGACAGAGGGGGGCACAAGCCTGGTCCTAGCTTGACACAGAAGGGCAAAGCCTGGTCCTAGTTGACAGCAGAGGGGCAAGGCGTGTGCCGAGCCTCGACAGGACAGAGGGGGCGAAAGGCCTGGTCCTAGTGACAGGACAGAGGGGGCAAAGGCCTGGCCTAGCTCTGAAGCACTGGGGCGCTCGACAGGACAGAGGGGGGCAAAGGCCTGGCGTCTAGCACTGACAGGACAGAGGGGGCAAAGGCCTGGTCCTAGCTCTGACAGGACAAGAGGGGGGCTCTGACAGGACAGAAGGGGGCAAGCCTGGACCGAGCACTGAACAGGACAGAGAGGGGGCAAAGGCCTGGTCCTAGTCTGACAGGACAGAGGGGGGCAAAGGCCTGGTCTAGCTCTGACAGGAAAGGGGGGCTCATGACAGGACAGAGGGGGCAAAGGCCTGGTCCTAGCACTGACAGGACAGAGGGGGGCAAAGGCCTGGTCCGAGCTCTGACAGGACAGAGGGGGGCAAAGGCCTGGTCCTAGCTCTGACAGGACAGAGGGGGGCAAAGGCCTGGTCCTAGCTCTGACAGGACAGAGGGGGCAAAGGCCTGGTCCTAGCTCTGACAGACAGAGGGGGGCAAAAGGCTGGTCCGAGCTCTGACAGGACTAGAGCTGCAACGAATTACTCGAATAAATCGAATAATTCGATTACAAAAAAGCTTCGATTATTATTAATATTGCTTCGATGATTCGTTTAATTTACATATTTAATCAAAAACACGTGAATCTTGGGGCCGCGGAGCGCACGGAACGACTTTGTGGCGCTTTTGTTTCACACGGAGCTTGTTCCGCTCTGACGAAGGCGCAACAAGGAGGAGAGAGCGGCGCGGTTTTAAACTCACGAGTGCGACTGGGAAGAGTTTTGATGAGTGAAAGAGCCATTATAATAATCCGAGCTGCAACTCTCAAACACCGCATCTAGCTCCGCCCATCCCAGCCCGACACGCCACCGCGCGACCCCCGCGCCCCCCGCGCTCCCCCACTCAACAACTCTGCTTCCAGTCACAGTCGTACTTTTAAACAGCCAATGCACATGGAAACAGCACGGAGGACCGGTTATGTTAGAATAATCTGTTGTGAAACAGAAAGTACGAGACGCGGAGGCGAAAGTCACACGGAGCAAAACGGCAAAACGCAAAATGCTCAAAATGCTCAAAACGCCAAGACCACCGGTCCCACCCAACATAACGTTTAACAAATGTCTTATTTTAAGTGATGTGACAGAGCCACTGTAACTGTTTACAGTCTATGACAAGTTAATGAAGTCCTTTATATATTCTTTCTATACAATCAGAACAGTTTGGACTGAAGTGAAAGTTGCTGTTTTGGGGACAAATTTATATGAAATTAAGAATAAAATGTGTTTATTTAAGCAGAAATTCGTTATTTTGTATTTTTTTATTACTATGAGCTATAACGTTTATCTAAAATGATTCAATATGTTTTTAAATGGTTACTGAATCTACAAAAAAATTAACCGATTACTCGATTAATCGAAGAAAAGAATCGATAGATTACTCGATTACTAAAATAATCGATAGCTGCAGCCCTAGACAGGACAAGAGGGCAAAGGCCTGGTCCTAGCTCTGACAGGACAGAGGGCAAAGGCCTGGTCCTAGCTCTGACAGGACAGAGGGGGAAAGGCTGGTCCTAGCTCTAACAGGACAGAGGGGAAAGGCCTCGTCTCGGCCGTACCTTGCTCTGCGGCTGAGTGGGCGGGAACGGCGTGTACTCCTCTCTTCACGCTCTTCTTTTTCGGTTCTTTCCGCTTCGTCAGGTTTTTGTGTTTGAATTTGGGCAAGAATCGCTCCCAGCTCTGACTGCGCAGCTCGGGGTCTTTGGCCAGCTCCCGTTTGATCATCAGCGTCTGAAAACACTGATGACGGTCACAGATGAAGTAACGACAGAAAGTATGATGCGTTTGTGTGTTTTTCTCATACTCCTTCAGACACTTCAGACATAAAGTATGACTGGATTATTTTTGTAAATTTATAATTTACTTCCTGGTTAGACATGAGCACAAATCATAGGTAGAGGAAATGCCACAGCTGTTACCTAGCAACCAGACTGTAAACAAGAGCCAGAATCCATATAAACGTTAAGATATGACACAAAATAATACCATATAACACCTTTATTTGTGTCAGTTAAGTGTAAACTGTCTCTGTGTGTTTCAATGGCACGTCGCACATTGATGACATCACATAGGGATTCAGCTCTACTTCCTGTCATTTAAAACTCTTTTCAAAATGTTCTTCACAAACTGCAACTTAAAGGAAATAAAACTATGATAAATGTGTAAAACTGCAGTCTGGTACATGGTCCGAACAGACTAAAATGAAATGTGCATCAGTTTGGTTTGTTCCTGCGACCCTTTGGAATCAAGTGGATCAGAAATAAAATCAGAACACACAATCCTGACCCTTCATTTGACCTAAAATGTGTCCATGTGAAACTCTGCTGTTTGCCCTCAGCTCCAGTCAAGAGTTTCTGTCACAAATCAAGAACAAGGATGGAACTATGTCAGTCACGGGGCTCAGCAGCAGATTCAAATGTGACTATAAACTGTACTTTATGTTGTAATGTGAGTTTAAACTGAAACTTTGTTATGAATGTGTGAGTTTAAACTGAACTTTGTTATGACTGTGTGAGTTTTAAACTGTACTTTGTGTTGCAAATGTGAGTTTAAACTGAACTTTGTTCATGAATGTGAAGTTTAAACTGAACTTCTATGTATGCAAATGGAGTTTAATCTGAACTTTGTTCATGAATGTGTGAGTCTTAACTGAACTTTGTTATACTGTGTGAGTTTAAACTGTACTTTGTGTGCAAATGTGAGTTTAAACTAACTTTGTTATGAATGTGAGAGTTTAAACTGAACTTATGTTGCAAATGTGAGTTTAATCTGAACTTTATGCTGTAAATGTGAGTTTCAACTGAAACTTTATTATGAATGTGGAGAGTTTAAACTGAACTTTATGTTGCAAATGTGAGTTTAAACCTGAACTTTGTAAATAAATGTATGAGTTTTAAACTGAACTTTGCTATGAATGTGTGAGTTAAAACTGAAACTTCATGCTGTAAATGTGAGTTTAAACTGAACTTTAATAAATGTGTGATTTAAACTGAACTTTGCTATGAATGTGTGAGTTTAAACTGAACTTTATGCTGGTAAAAGTTGAGTTTCAACTGAACTTTGATTATGAATGTGAGAGTTTAAACTGAACTTTAGTTGCAATGTGAGTTTAACCTGAACTTGTAATAAATTGTGAGTTTAAACCTATTTTATGAATGTGTGAGTTTAAACTGAACTTCATGCCTGTAAATGTGAGTTTAACTGAACTTTGTGTGAATGTGTGAGTTTTAAACTGAACTTTTTATGAATGTGTGAGTTTTTAAACTGAACTTTGTTATGTGAGTGTTTAAACTGTACTTTGTGTTGTAAATGTGAGTGTTTAAACTGTACTTTTATGTGTTTGTAAATGTGAGTTTAAACTGAACTTTGTTGTGAATGTGTGAGTTTAAACTGAACTTTGTTGTGACTGTGTGAGTTTTAAACTGTACTTGTGTTTGTAAATTGGAGCGTTTTAAACTGTACCTTTATGTTGTAAATGGGCGTGGATGTTCTTCATTGTTTCCATCACAACTTTGCGCACCTTTATAAAGAGAAGAAACGAGAATAACTCTTGATTTCATGTGATAATTAAAGCTCGTAAAACCAGCAGCAAATGTTTTCTAAAATCACCGCTTCACTGATCCTTTTAGGAGCCATTTTTGTCATTAAAGAGTTCATCTTTTTTTTCTTGAAGGTTAACACAATTTACACAGACAAACACAAACATTTTGAGTTTAAAAAAAAAAAAGTTTATTCCATCAAATATAATGTTATTTAGTAATTATGTTCAGTAAACAAAAAATATATATAAAAATATGAATGAAATTGTACATTTTATAAACAACAGCACTGAACATTTGGACACCACTTCTTTATTGCTTTTGCTTCAAGTTTAAATATATGAAGTGAGTTGGAATTACGAAAAAAAAGAACTCTAGATATAGTTTGGAAGTAATCACAGTTCGCTTGGACTTCGCTGCAAAATCTCGTTCTTCTCGGAGCAAACTATCTCACCATGTTCCTATGGTAACGACATAAAGTGAGGAAAGTAAGTATTTGAACGCCTGAAAAATCAGTGTTAAAATTTGGTACAGAAGCTGCAGAGGTCAAACGTTTCCTGTAGTTCTTGACCTGGTTTGCACACACAGGTCAGGAGGCGCCGGCGGGGGCCGGCGCACACGAGCGAGCGAGGGGCCGGCGCACACGAGCGAGCGAGGGGCCGGCGCACACGAGCGAGCGAGGGGCCGGCGCACACGAGCGAGCGGGGGCCGGCGCACACGAGCGAGCGGGGGCCGGCGCACACGAGCGAGCGGGGGCCGGCGCACATGAGTGAGTGAGGGGCCGGCGCACACGAGTGAGTGGGGGCTGACCTCCTTGAGTCCGTTGAAAGGCCCCAGAGCAGAGACCGTGTTTCCCTGGACCATCACGTAACAGTTTGTCAACAGCTCCAGCGCCTGAACAGAACCAGAGCAAACACGTCTGAGAGTCTACAGAGAACATCAAGTACGCTGTAAAGTACACGCTGTAAAGTACACGCTGTAAAGAACACGCTGTAAAGAACACTATAAAGTACGCTGTAAAGTACAATTAAATATAATTAAAACAATGTTAGGGTTTTTTTTCCTTCACAATTTTCATTTTGATTTGAGTTTCTTTCCAATCAAAACAAATAAAATGTCTTTCAATATTATTTTCTTGAACATAAACAACACAAACATCTGTCCACGTTCTTCAAACTCTGAACTCTAATCGTTTCTTTATAAAGACTCACTGAATGGATCTCGATTTGCATGCGAGTCGATCAATAACTGAGCAGAACCTGGAACACGCTTCAAAGCAGCGTGTCTGTATTTACAGGACGCCGCGGGGGACCGACCTTGAGCGTGGATCCCTTTGGGCCGATGAGCCGCTGTCGCCGCTTCACAAACCTCTCTCGGTTCCTCACCAAAGTCCCGATTTTGATGATGTCACAGGCCACGTCGTCCTGCAGGATCCGCACCGCCTGAAGAACACGCAAACGCACACGTCTGACCCTCAGATATGACCACACACGTCTGACCACACCCCCCCCCGCGCGCGTTCGGCCCGTCACCTGCTCGAAGGGCACGCTGCGGGCCAACAGTTTGATGAGGTCCCGGGCCTTCACGATGGCGAACGGGTCGAAGGTCTTCTTTGTGGTGCAGACGGACATGCTGCCCTCGATCAGGTCCAGGATGGCCTTGATGTGCTGGACAGGGAACACATGACGCTCAGGACGTATTCAAAAACACAGTGTTAATACAGTTACAGTAAGACTGCTCTGAGGTCAGTTTCACAGGTGGAAATCTGTGTGAAATGATAATAATTTGAAGTTGATCCATCCTGAAACAGCAGTGACCGCACTTTTCAGTCAACACAGCGCCTCAGAATAAAAGCCGCACCAATGATATTTACATAGAAAAAAGTTGTGTACATATTTGGGCCCGCATACATATTTGGGCCGCACCCGTCAATAAGCCGCAGGTGTACACGTTGTAACGCAGGATATTTACACATAAATAAACGCGGTAGTGATGCGCCAGTTGTCATTAGAACCGGGGGTCTGGCGGGGCCGCCATCCAATTTGACATGGGGGGGAAAATAAACCATCAACTTCAACTAAAACTCAACTTCATCCCATATATTCAAATAAACAAGTCTTAAACTTCAAAACGCTGTGTTTTATTACAATCAGACTCAGATTCACGGAGAAATGAGTTTAATGAAGAAGTGAATGTGGACGCGGCAGAACACAAAGACACACGGAGCGAGCGGCCTGACTCCTCCTCCTGCTCCCCGGCCTGACTCCTCCTCCTGCTCCTCGGCCTGACTCCTCCTCCTGCTCCCCGGCCTGACTCCTCCTCCGGCTCCTCGGCCTGACTCCTCCTCCGGCTCCCTGGCGAACGTCTCATTTCAATGTGGGTTCTAAACTGCAGACCGCCGCATATTGCATGTCTGCGCTCTGCATGGAACTTTGCGTTTCGCCGTGTCTAGATTTACTTCTTCATTACACCATTTCTCCGTGAATATGAGTCGGATTGTAATAAAACACAGCGTTTAAAAGCTTAAAATACAGAGAGCACGACGTGTCCCCTGGACAGTTCAGCACTGGCTTTTAGCCAGTAAGAATCTATAAATGAACCGCACCGTTTTAATGATCACAGGGTTCAAAGCGTGGGAAAAAAGTAGCGGCTTGTAGTCCGTGAAGTACGGTGTTTTAGTTTCGACATCAAGTAAAAGTAACATCGATCTGATGAGATAAACTATTAAAATGTATTAAAATTTGATGAAACAACAGCAGTTATTTTTAGAAATGGTATCAATATGTAAGTTTGGGAATCCAGACTTTTGACACCTTGAATCAGAATCAATATATTTGGTGTCTAAATTTCCATCTGAATTACTGTATTTCTGAGCGGCAGAACACAAATGTTCCCGTGTCTCTGTGGGGTCTTGTTCTCAAACAAAAGCCCGCAGTTTAAACCCCCAAAACGTGTTCTGAACAGCACGTGATCGCAGGTTTGCCAAAGGTAAACGTGTACCGCGAACACTATCGATCTTAATCAAATAACGAGTGCCATTTTGCAAAACATTTGTCGCCGAATCGCCGGTGGCCGCCACTCACGCTGTCGTGCAGGGCGCTCTCCACTAGGGGCCAGCACTCCTTCAGGTAAGCCTCTCTGTACTTGGGGAAGAGCGTGGCGAAGCTGCTTTCCTCCAGCAAACCTCGAGGGTTGTCGTCTCTGGTGAAGCCGGGCTCCTTCCAGCCGTCCGGCACCGTCAGCAGCGCCGCCTCGTCCCCTGAACGACACGGCAGAGAGTTTTCAGGTTCACGTCAAACGGAGCCGAATGAACCGGTTTGTTCAGATCTGCCAGGACTGGGTCTCGAACCAGTTTTACAGCCCAGGTGAACCTTTGTTTTATTTGTGATTTGCGAGGACGCTCTGTTCAGGAGATTAAAGACATTTAACATTTCAAAAACAAACTGAAAACGAACAAAAGCAGTGAATACATATAAATTAACCTCATTCAACATAAAAGACAAAAGGAAGACAAAAACAGGACAAATAACACTCGACAAGCAGACGAATAATATACAAACAATATATACAAAAATAATAATTCAAATTTTAAATATGTATCTAAAAAGCAACACATACCGCACTCGTTTACATAAATAACTGTCATTACTCCTGCTGTTACACAGAGGAACCAACGCATATTGATTATTTCTGTCTATTGAATTAGTTTTGCCTCGATATCTTAAGTAATATATATTTCATTAAGTTCCATTTGCCAAACTTGGGCCGCTCAGGAGAACCGAGCCCCCGCTCACGCATTGAACTCACAAAAAAACTCTGGATATGACAAAAGGTTTGGGAGAAACGGTCATCAAAATGTCTCCAGAAAACATGAGAAATAAGAAGTCCTCAGCCAATTCAGACTCTTCAAACCATAAAACACACTTTGTCTACCTGTTAAACCAGTTAGAAAGTACAGGAAAACGCCACGCTCAAATTGTAGTGAAGTAAAAGTAATAGGGCTGCAGCGTATCGATTATTTAGTAATCGAGTAACACTATACGATTCTTTTCTTCGATTAATCGAGTAATCGGTTAATTTTTGTACATTCAGTAACCATTTAAACACATATTAAATCATTTTTTAGATAAAACGATTATAGTTTATAGTAACAAACAAATACAAAAGAAGGAATTTCTGCTTAAAATCAACACATTTTATTTTTAATTCATATAAATTTGTCCCCAAAACAACAACATTTCACTTCAGTCCAAACTATTTTCTGTTTGTATATAAAGAATATATATTAAGGACTTAATTAACTTGTCATAGATTGTAAACAGTTACAGTGCTCTGTCACATCACTTAAAATAAGACATTTGTTAAACGTTATGTTGGTGGGACCAGTGGTCCTGGCGTTTTGAGCTCTGCATTTGCGATGCTGCCTTTTTGGCGCAGTGTGCCGTTCACTTTGGCCTCCGCGTCTCTGAGATTATTCTAATTATAACACGCGGTCCTGCCGCGCTGTTTCCATGTGCATTGGCTGTTATAAAAGTACGACTGTGACTGGGAAGCAGAGTTGTCTGAGGGGGAGCGCGGGTCCGCGGTGGCGTGTCGACGGCGCGCGGGCTGGGTGTGGCGGAGCTAGATGCGGTGTTAGAGTTGCAGCTCCGGATCTTTATCTATAATAGATCATGGCTCTTTCACTATCCAACTCTTCCGAGCGCACTTATGAGTTTTAAAACGTGCCGCGCACTTCCTTGTTGCACTTCGTCAGAAGCGGAACAAGCACCGTGTGAAACAAAAGCGCCACAAGTCGTTCCATGGGCACAGATCACGTGTTTTTAATTGAATATGTAAATTAATACGAATGCATCGAAGCAATAAAATAATAATCGAAGCTTTTTTGTAATCGAATTATTCGATTTACTCGAGTAATCGTTTGCAGCCCTAAAAAGTAACCACTGTCAGTTTACTAAAGCAGATAGAAAATATTACTTAAGAGCAGTTATTTACATTTGTGTAACATTTCAGCCAAAAAACAGACTTAAATCTTAACTCAATGACTTAACTAAAAGGTGCTTTTATGAGTCTGAAATACATTTAAAAACGTGCTCTCTTAATGTGAAGTCAGTTTGTGGAGAAACAAGCTCCTTCACAGTGAAAGAGCACGTTTTTCACGTGTTTTCAGTTCCTAAAAACAGTCATTGTGTTTACTGTTAGGTCTATCTTTTGGCATAAATGTTACACGGTGGAGCTTTAAGTTACTTTCCACCACTGAACACTCAATAAATCTGAAGTTAGATGGAGCTAGACGGATAAAACTAAAGCACATTTTGAGTTTGCGCGGCGTGTTTTGGTCGAACGTGCGTCGCTCCGGGATCTGACGACGTAAAACCATCAAAAACACAGGGTTATTCGACTTTATTCCCACGTGATTGAGTTCAAAGTGTCGGAAAAGACGTGAAACTTGCCCATGTTCTGGTTCTTTCTGTTGTTTTTATTCCTCTGCGTGTCGCTCACGCCGTCTTCCCCCGCGGACGACGCCATTGTTGCGCGGAAGTGACGTAGGCGCAACATGATTTCGACGTCCGGTTAGGTTTTTTTATTTTATTTTTTTATTATTCAAATGTCCAACGGTATTTTTAACACTGCTAGAGCTCCATTTTTAATAATATTTTCCTCCAGTTATGATTAGCGAGTCGTTTCAATCTCGAACATGAATAATTTAGCCCAGTTAGCATCAAGGTCAGAAATCGTCTGATGTTGAATTTTAACGTAATTTCAAGTTGTAAACACATTGACAATGTTAAAATTTAGGGTCAACTGCTGTGAAGTTGTTTGATTCTATAAACATGTGCCACGCCGAAATGGCTAGTTTTATGCAAGACTAATATTTAGTTGGCAAAAATGTCTCGCAAACTCGTCAACTACAGCTATAAGTTGTAAATAAGTACAGCAGAAATTAAAACTGAGAAATGAGGCTAGATTGAAAATAACTAGAAGTACAATCTGAACTAAAGGGGTCTTAAATCAGAAACGTGGAAAATTCACTGGTTTATATTTTATTAGTTTATTTGAACTGGGCACATTAATCGACATTTCTGTAAATGTGCCAATATTAGCTGTAGTTTAATAGAAGCCGGTTTGAGTGCGGGCCGAGTTCAGGTTTAGTTCTTTGTCAGTGGCAATCACCATAGCAACAGACTCCACACGGAGCTGCTCTGGACCGGGCACAGACCTGGTTTAGAATTCAAAGATCTTTGTAAAATGTGTTTATTTTCACACATTTGAATCTCATTTATAATTGCATTCATCCTATTGAAAGAACGCCCCTCTAGCCTGACCCCTATAGGCTGACCTGAGCCGCTTCACTTTCACTCAAAGTTCATCTCCAGCTTCTCCAGGAGAACATAGAGACTCAGAACCTACTCCAAAACTCTGAGTTCTACTGGATTCTGTCCCCGGGCCTCAGAGCTCGAAGATCATTTTACAGGTCATAAACATTACTTTGAAGAGTCACTCGGTCATAAACAAATTAGATTTTTACCATTTACGCCACGTCGTAGATAAATTAAAATGCACTTGAGACTTGAGTTTTGCAGGCGGTTTATTTGGGTCGAAGTCGTTCATAATAATTCATTACAGCTTTAACTGCAGAAACGAAGAGAACCGTGACGACCAAAACGCAGATGGACCCGGCCACGACGACGATCACAGTCGTGCGCTCGGCCCCTGCAACGACAGAACAGAGGCTTAAACCGGGGGGGACACCAGGGGAAAGGGAACACACATTGCAACACTCACAGTGAGAGGTCGTGTCTGTGGACGCTCTCCTCTTGGTCACCACTAGAGGGCCCACTGACACCACAGCGGCTCGTGAGTCCAGAGCTTCTGCAGGAGACACTGACCTCTTCACCCTCTGATCGCCGCTGCAGGTCTGAAGAGACAAACGTTCGGACTTTTACGTCCACATATTGTGAACAACCAGCAAACCTGCTTTTACAGTTATTCTAAAGTCGTTTATTATTTAAATCAACAAATAAAGCTATAGTTTCAAACGAATGCACTCATTCTGGCCAAATATAGTTTGTTGCTTTGGCACGTTTAAGTTCAGACCTCCAAATGAATCTGTTGATAAAGAGTTCCTGTTATATATTTGCTTTTAGAAATATGTGCCAAAGCAACTGAGGAAAACCCCAAACAAGACGTCTGCACTAATGAGACTAATGAGACTATGAGACTAATGAGACTAATGGACTATGAGACTAATGAGACTAATGGACTATGAGACTAATGAGACTAATGAGACTAATGAGACTATGAGACTATGACATTTCAGTAAGAATGAGTTTGTCCAGTAGTGCTTTTTACACTCAAAGACTAATGTTTTAAAGTTAATCATGTAAAATCGGAAAAAACCACAACGTTTCCAACAAACGGTGGTCTTGGAAACTCGCCTTGGTGCAGTTCTCCTGTGGGCCGCAGACGGAGGCTCGGCAGTGGAAGTACAGAGGCAAACTCAGGGGCAGCTGGAACATCTGGACGGAGAAGCGGCTCCTCTGAGAAGCTCCGTTCTGAGAGAGCCAGGAGAACGTGTCATCCGCCGGACAACTGAAGGAGAAGGAGCGGAACCGTCTGGAGCAGAACACAAACCAGCTCTCAGATGTTTGAAACTCACCCGTCCTGGAGAAACGTCCCCTGCACTTGGTCCTGAGGGTCGGGACCCTCTGTGGCCCAGCACGACTCCACCTGAGCAGAACATCAGAAACACTAAGAATGGGTTTGAACATGACTGGTCGCCACACTTTACAAACTAAAGACACAAGTGGAGCGCCCTCTGCTGTCAGCACTGGGAATGTACAATGAAAAAAAGGAGCCGTGGTGCAAACAGAGCCGCGTGTGTTGTCATGGTGACGCAACAATCCGGGGAAAATGACTTTGAAACTAGTGAATGAAGCGTATTGTGCGTCATTGAACATCCACAAGCTTAAACGCACTTTAAACTCTTATGTCAGTGTCAACATGTTTGTTTTATAACTTGTGTCCCATTGCATGTGGTCATTTTTTGTGTTTTCCTGCGCACTCGTTCATTTGCCAGTCGTAAATCCCACTGGAACCAAAGGTGACGGGCCCCTCCCGAGCACCTTTAATGTTTGGATAGACCCCAACGTCGTACCTGGAGCCGTATGTCGTGGATGAAGGCGTTGGCGGTCTGCAGAGAAACCTCGAAGAACAGCGTCTCGTCTGGGCTCAGCATCACGGCGTCAGAGTAACTGGAAGAGAAGGAACGGTCCCTGAACAGACTCATGTTCAGGGCCAACTGCAGAGACGAGTTGAAGGCCACCACGGAGAACGTCGTCAGCCTGAGGACACATCGTGAGGGGGAAAAAAAAACAAAAAACACGTCAAGTCATTTTAAAGCTTTGGGTCACACTTTTCACACCAAGTACCACCGATGAAAACATTTGGCTTTCCCAGAACCATCAAATCTAAAGTTCTAATTAGAACAAACAAAGACAAAGGAGAGCAAACAAATGGCGAGTATGAATAATTTTAGATAATGTATAGCATATTTGTTCTGGTGAAGCTGCCGGGCCCCTTCCTGGCGGGCTCAGCGCCAGCGCCGGGCCTTGAGAAGCTGGTCAAGCCTGTTTATTCAGTTTTTTGATGCGTTTCCGCTCCTCACCACTCGAGGTTCACGCCCATCAGAGCCGTGCGCAGGTAATGCCGAGGATACACACACTTCCAAAGAACTCTGACGGCCGGACGTCTGTCGACCCCTCGGCCGCCTCCAGTCACGCTCAGGGAGTTCTGCAGCTCAATGTGGGTCTCATTCACCTGGAAGAGATGTGTAGTCTCTAATAGTATTAACAGTACAGTAGTAAAAGTATTAACAGTACAGTAGTAATAGTACAGTAGTAATAGTATTAACAGTAGTAACTGACCAGTCTCCTGGTCCCACACTGGTCCTGATCTCGAGGGGTTTTAAAGTGGTAAAAGCCCTCGGTCTCGTTGACTTCGCACTGGCCCTGGTTCAAGGTGACCTTCAGCGCCCCCTTGAGGCGAGAGCTGAGGTACAGCTTAGAGATTCCTCCCATCAGCTGCTTGTCCAGACAGCGGCTGAACATTCCTTTATCTGAGTGAGGAGAGGGCAGAAACGCTCAGTCTGACCACGACTTAAGACAGTGGGTTTCAAAAAGGCGAAAGATTCCGCTTCCTGGAGACGATGTGGTAAACAGACATATGCAGCGTGCTCTTAACAGAACTACTTTACCGCTGCAGACGGGCCGAGCAGAGGCAGGTTTCCTCATGAAGGTCTGGACGTTGTAGTGTCCCTCGGAGCACAAACAGCTGAAGGAGCCCAGAGTGTTCAGACAAAAGGAGTTCTGTGGACAAGGACCGGACAGGCACAGATCTGGACCTGGGAAAAGACAAAGTAAAGCCTGAATCAAAACGTTCTAAAATCATGCAATATTGTCAACATAAAGTTTGTCACGCGTAGACTTCCTCACAGCTGTTAGAAATGTAATACTCAAGCAGTAGAAGTACGTGTATCAGCTCTGGAAACTACTACTCTTTCACAAATCAGAATATACAAATACGACCCACTTATGTCTAGTTAAAAATCCGTTATTTGGATTTATCTGGGCCAGTTCGGACTTTTACGTCATTACAAATCTTTAAGTCTCATGGTGAGTGAGTGAAATCTTTAGCTTTGACAGAGGAACCGTCAAAACCCAAACGTTCACACTCGTGTCACTCAGAACATCCTCCGACACCAGTCCAGTCGTTTGCTTCACTTCAAACTCAAGCTGCGTCTGAACCGTTAAAGTCACATTATTCTAAGTAACACGCGCACCTGGCCAGTGGATGACTCCGCCCTCGATGCTGACGTTGTTCCTCATCAGAGACCAGAGGTGGGGCAGCAGGGCCTGGACGCGCAGCGGCGGATCACGGCCGTTCGATTCGTTCTTCTCCGAGGCGAAGAACAGGAACTCCGTGAGGTCCGGGTCGTCGGCCGGGTCGGCGCTGAGGAGCTCGGCCTGGACTTCGGGAGTCGCGCTCGCCAACAGCTCGCCCATCTGCAAACGCACGCTTCAGGTATGGAACGAGCAGAACGTCGTTTCACAACTCAGTAATAGAAATGTGTCCATCGACTTCCTGCTCAAAACTGCAGAATCGAGTCCTCCATTTGTCAAATAATCACAGAGTACAGGGGTGTGGGCGGGGATAGGGGGTGGGCGAGAACGGGAGCCTCAGTTGAAGGACAAAACTGGTTTAAAGTGATGCATGACAGGTTTTTACAATCTGACTTTATTTGGAGTGTTTAAACCTGTCGTACGTGTAAATGATATAGATTTTACAGCGATCGAGCCGATGGAGAAAACGCTGAAAAAGCTGTTGAAAATAACAGGAAGTGACATCACACCAGGGACACGCATTCCAGTCAAAGTTCATGCAGAATTTAAATACAACTTCTTTGATTCTCTAAACATGAATTGAAGAAAATAAACTCGTTCATATATTTGTCCAAAAAATAGTGTTTAAAAATGGTCCCTTTGTTTCCCCCCAGTGGTTGCGGGGTACTTCCCTCGTGTGATGTCATCAATTACAAACCTAAATAATTTGATGTTCTGTGATAAAATCTTCTGCAAAATTTTAAATTTCTAAAACCTGGCTGCATTTTAGTTCATTGAGCCATCCGACCTGTAGGGGGCGCTTCAACTGTATTTGGAAAGAGACCTTCACAGGGGTGGTCTGAAGGTTACTCTTTGAGCAGATCATTTTGAGAACATAAACGTGTCCATTTCTCTTATATAATGCAGATCTGACCCAGGATCAGAAACCAGCTAACAACTGCTTTGGGGGGGGGGGGGGGGGGTCTACCTGGTGGTCTCCTTGGAGAAGGTTCTGGAGCAGCTGCATGTTGTGTGGACATGGAAATGAAAGAAATCAAATATGAACTCGTAGTCAGTGTTGGGAGGTAACTAAATACATGTACTGAACATATAGAATACCAACTGTGAGTAACTGTAATCCAGCAGTTACTCTTCCATTGGGTGGAGTTCAGAACAGTTACTTTACTCAAAAAGGAATATACGAGTTTGAGCTTTCAAACTGCAGCGTTAGTGGGAATTACAAACGCTCTTTGGTCAGTGAGCGAGATCTTCTCTCATCAGTAAATACATTACACAAACAGCCTCAAATACACGGTTCAAATACTTTGGACCGTGTATTTCAACGCAGGTATTCCGTATCGTGGAACTGAATACATGTCCAAAGTACTCCAACACGATGTGCTTTACCCGGTGTTGGAGGATCTTGGCCATTCGCTCCCACGACTCCGAGGTCTCGTCCTGCAGCTCTTCTGGGAGTGTCCACGGCACGATCAGACCAATGACGTGGTCCGGATCGTCTGCAACAAACGAGGGGCGGGTTCATTTGGGCCCCTCTGATTCGTCAACACATGTCACATTGGTTTGTTCACATTTTTCAGTCGTTCTAAGACCGTTCATGTCGCGGTAAAAACTGAACAAACCAAAGTCAAATCCTCGGTGAAAAACGGGTCAGAACCGAAGACTCACCTCGGAGTCTGTTGCCGTCGGACCCCGCCGCCCGTCCCCTCGGCTGCAGCGTCGAGTTCTCCGGTCTAAACTCCAGCACGCTTCTCCGGGACGATCCCAGGCCGTCACAGCGCTCCCACACGGCCAGGCGGTACAAGAGCGCCCCCTGCAGGGCCAGCAGGGGCAGGCGCGGCTCGGACACCTCGCCGGACCACAGCGCCTCCCCACCGTCGGCCCGGGACAGCTCGAACGCGAAGGACACGCCCGGACCGTCCGAGCCCGGGGTCCAGACTGCTTCGGACGCTCCGGGCAGAAAACGGAGCTCGGAGACGCCGCGAGGCACTGCGGACGACACGGGGGTCACGGGGTCAAAGGGGAGTGTCATGAAGCCAACATACCTCACAGCATTTATGTTCACATGACCGACTTCAACGTTGACCACGTCTGGACCAATGGGGTCCTACATCAGGTGACGCCACTGTGCCAAGTTACAAGTCAGATCTGTAGAGCGGCGGCCCCACCATGGCAAAACTATATTACAACTACCTGCATTAATATAAAAAAATAAAGTCAATATAAAACTATGTAATCATTGTTTAACAGTCCTTTAGAACAGCGTTTCTCAACCAGGGGTATGTGAACCACAGGGATTCATTTCAGATTCAAAAGAAAAGTGGAATTCAAAGTTATAAAATGTGAAGCAAATGCATTTCTTTAACATTTTATATTCTCATGACGATTCACTTTGAAGGATTCTAGAGATGGAGAATGTTTTAGTAAAATTGACTATTCGACTTTACTAAATGTAAAATGTACTATTAGACTACTAAAACCAGTCGGTCGCAGGCTTATGTTTAACAGATAATGTTTCTGCACGATAATGTCGTAATCGGTGGTGTTCTTGCTCTAGAATGTGATGATTCTAACCTCAGACGGAGGGACAGAGCCTGCGTACGTCTACGTGACATTTACGGATTTAGAGAACAAACATTGAACCTTTGCGTTTGGGATCGTCGCCACAAACGTCTCATTAATCTCAGGGTCCTTTCAACTGACAATGACGCTTTTGGAGTTGAATAATACGACTAATGGCACCGCTTTGAGCCTTTAGTGAGTCTACTCTGTTTCATGTGGAGGGCCCAGTGCGTCGACATGAACCGGCTCAACACGTCGGACTCCTGGGTTGTGGCGGTTCACGTAGAATAACCGCGCATAAACGTGCCTTCACCGCACCTGTGTGAACCCGGACCGTCCGGGCGTCCATTACCGTCCCGTCCCCGCACAGCGCCTCCACGGTGGCAGAGTGCCTCCCGCAGGGCCGCAGGCCGCCCACGGTGGCGCTGGTGTTCAGCGTGCTCGCCCGCTCCTCGCCGTCGTGGAACAGCCTGAACCTGGACACGGACGACAGGCGGCCCACGGCCCAGCTCAGCAAGTACCGGTCCGGACCAGACGAGGACTGGGCCAGGTTCAAGATGTTCGACTGATCTACGGGACGAGAACGTTTAGTGGCGAGCGCTCAGGACAGGACTGAACCCAACTGCAACTCTTTTGAGCGGTAAAAAAAAGCAGGGCAAAGGCGGTTATTATTGGAGAGTTTTTGTGACGCCGTCTTTAAAAATCATAAAGAGCAGTGTTGTGTTTGAGGAAAAGAACACGTCTCTTCTGACACCTATAGAATATTTGGGCCGTTCCAGAGCACGCACCAGGTCCAGTTTCTTCCAGGTTTGTGATTTTTTTTTTTTTAAACTAAAATGCACATTGTGTTTTTGGAGGGAAAAAGGACAATGTATTAAAGAGAAAAGGTCTGGCACTGTAAGGCGAGACACCGCAGACAAAACGGGGGTTTTAATTCTCTCATTTGATCCACAGATTTCTCTGGGACACTGCATTTCAAAAGGCCGTTTACTCCAAATGTATTTTCCTTCCAGAGACAAAGTTCAGGCCTTAGCAGCTCCTACACAAACAACTTTATAATCTGGACTGCGACAGATTGAAGCCTGATTTAAGATCAACTACAAAAATGATTAGATCCAAAATCCCCCCAGTACAAAACAAAACTCAGCCAAATGTGAACCTGGCGCCCATTTTCAATTCATTTTCTACCGCTTGTTCCCGTTTGGCTTTAGTCACCCTCGGCCCCTAGCCCAGTGACTTCGGGCCTTAGGCGGGTTCACCCTAGACAGGGGCCAGCTCATCGCAGGGATTTTTCAGATTTACACGTCCTAAATGTGTGCAATTTCACCGTTTTTTAAAATAAAACGTTTCCAAACATTATCTCTTAATGTCATCCTTGTTCCCGTTGGCCCATCGTTAAACTCTACAGACTTTGTTGCTCACCGGCGTTGCCCTTGTGCGACACCTGTGGACTGTATCTCGTCTCCGCGCCGCTCACGCACACCGTCTGCACCGCGAAGCTGAGGCGAGCGCACGGCGGCAGGTCAGACACGGTCCACTGGGGCGGATCCTGCACCCAGACCCTCTCCTCCTCCTCCACGGGGCCGGGGGACGGGCCGGGGGACGGCTGAGGGGAACGGTGGTGGTGGCGATGCACGGTGAGGAGGAACCCAGAGTACCTCCTGTTCAGCGGACAGTCCCAGGACACGGACAAACTGCTGCTGTTCGCCGACGCCACCTGCAGGTCTCGGGGCAGGTCCGGGTCTGGGAGGAGGACATGGGTTAAAATGAGACCACGGGTTAAAGGAAACATGTTCTAACCCTTCTCAAAGCTGCAGGTCTCAGTTATCCGACTTCCCTGTGGTCGTTTTTGTCCTTAAAAGCTTTGACACATGACAACCCAGAAAGCGCTCATCTATAATAAACTATCGCAGTAGGCTCGTGTGCAAACGGTTTCTGTGCCATCAAAAATAAAATGGGGAAAAAATAATAATTTTGTTTTGACAGGTGAAGAGTGGGAAAGTATGTGCAAGTCTAAAAAGGAAATTCCAACAGCAGGAGAAAATGTTGCCATGAGACTTTTTTCTGGGTCCGAAATATTGGACTGAGATCAGCAAAACACTACAGACCATCTACGACGCCACTTGCTTTCAAAACCATGTATTTGGACCTGACTGAGGACTATAAAACCAGTCGAAACGGAAGGAAACCAGAGCCGCAGTTTAAGCCGGAAGTCAGTCCACGAAATCGTAGAGCGTTTATATTACAGATTTGTTCATGCTTTATTAAAAAGGCTGCTATTATAATAAATAGGCCCTTGCCACACCACCGCCGCCCGCATTAAGAGACACTGCCCCAACACAACGTCTCTTTATGCAAATGTTACATAAACCAGACTGCAATTTTATGTTTGTTCTTTTAAAATCCCCAACTCCAGTTTGAAACCATTAGAGTTTAGTAAAGGGTTCTGAAGGTTACAGTGTGAAGGGAATAAACTCGCAAAAAAAGGGCCAAACATTTCAGGATGACTAAAACTTAAGAATGAACGCGCTTGTAACTTTGAAAAAAAAGGGGGCGCTCTGGGACCGCCCCACTTGCTAAATCCCTGTGAACGTTGGGCGTTCCAAAAAGATGATCAGAAGACATTTACCTGTGATGGTGGCCAGGCAGGTGAGCGAGCGGGTCCCGGAGATCTCCACACAGGCCACGAACACAGAGCACGAGTCCAGCGCGGTGAACCTGTGTCGAGGGTCTGCGGTGGTCCCCTGGTGCCGGAGGGAGAAGGAGGCCAGCTCCAGGACAAACAGCCCCACGGCGTGAGCCTGCGGCAGGGCAGAGGGGGTCGGAGCGTCCCAGGACAGCAGCAGCATGGAGCTACTCCTGGACTCCAGCCTCAGGGGCAGACGAGGGCTGTACCCTGCGCCGGGGACAACCGTTTGGATGTGCGTTTCAATACAAATACTGGTGCGAGAGATATGGTTTATCACGTAGCGGTGGGAAATGCAGTTTATTCCATTCAGATGACATGTCGTTTTGAACATCTGCATCTGAAGCTCTAGATACTAAACACTTCAAAAAACAAGACAAAACGTCATAAGAGTCATCTCACCAATGGCCAGGAAGAAGTCCTTTTCCTGGTGGAAGAACAAAGTGCGGTTTTCACATGCGAAAACCTCAGAGGGACCAAACATCTGCAGGAAACTCTGAAGGGGAAAAAAGCAGATAAAAAAGGCTCACGATGACTTGTATTACGTACAACAAAAGCACTAAAGTTTGTCAAAGTCGCCGTTGTCACTGAAGGATTATTCATTGCACCAGATTTTAACTCAAACACTATATTGATTTAGTGTTCAATAAATGACCATCTTTTGTGGCTCAATATTTACAGCGTGGCCCACTAGCATTATTGTGTCAGGATCATGAAGTAGTTTTAACATTATGGTTTATTGAATGACTGAATAATGTGGAGTTTAGAAAAGGCGGTTCACATAAACAGGACGCATCTGGGACTTCAACAGGCTGTAATCTGGTAGAACGTCTGCATTTCATGACCTTTGACCCTTCAAATAAAAAGACTAAACGAAGCCTTACCTCTGTTGTATTTGTTTGATACACGGTCGGCTTCACTTTGCCTTTGATTTTGGTGTATTTTGTGCCTGTAACAAACCGCAAAAGACCAAAAACACCACAGTCTGATGGGATTAATGCTCCTCTGACTTTTTAAAAACTATAAAATCACGCGTTTTACTGACGGTGGTGGAGCGTGAAGGTCCAGGCGAAGATGGAGTGTCCACATTGAAGAGCGAGCTGGTTTTCTATCCCTGGATACAGCGTCAGCGATGTCACTTTCCCCGGTTTTCTCAAAGAGCCCAGCGCCGTCCCATTCAGCCAGAGGTTGTAATTCTGACTGCAAAACAACGAGACACGTCAACAGATCTTTAAAATATATAATGTCAGAGTAAAATACTTAACCTACAAATAAGTTACTTTCCACGTTGTCTACAAGTGACAAAGATTTGACATAAACATTAAATGAGTTCAACATTAGTTTCTTGCATCATTTCTTCAGACATAATTCAGTTTCTATTTTTTTTTAACGAATAAAACCATGTTTTTGACCTTTTAGTTACATTTATTTCCAATTAGAAATCAGATGTTGGGACTTGAGCTGTAGCATTGGACCACTTCTTTGTACCCGAGTAATATTATTTTGAAGAATGGTAATAGAAAAGTAAATTTTTTGGCTCCTCTTTTTGTCTTTTTGTCCCACCTCTGACAATGATGCATTTGACTGTTAATTTACCTGTGTTTATAATGAAACAATGTTTTATTTCATTTTTAAAAGATTAATTTTGACAAACAAACCTTTCCAACCCATGATTCTTGTTAAACCAACACAGTGAGAAGGAGATATCGCTGCAGCGTCCTACAACAGAAAAGATTTAAAACATTGTCAACGCTTTCCATGCTAACATGCTAACGCTAACACACGCTAATGCTAACACGCGCTAATGCTAACACACATGCTACTCACCCAAAGAGATGCGCAGTGGAAGCAACAACAGGAAACTGCACAGAAACGGGACGGTTCTCCTGAACGGCATGTCTGCGTGAGCTCCGGCGGTGAGTTTAAAGTGCTTTGTTCAGTGTTTAACGGGATTATCTCACGTGTTTAAGTGTTTTATTGATATTCCCGGTGAAACCTGTGTTTGGCGCCCGGCGGCAGTCACGTGTCTCTAATGAGGACAGGTGCGCGCTGCCTTCAGGGACCCTGGGACATTCAAACACTGCAAGGATCGTTCAGGAAAGTGGAGTTTTTATACACATGACCAAAAATAAGGCGAGGCAAGTTTATTTGTAGAGCACAATTCGTACACAAGGCAATTCAAAGTGCTTCACACAACAGGAAAAAATGCAGTAAAATCACAAAGACATGGCAGAAATCACAAAATCTTAATTTAAAAGTGCCATTTTCAGGCTCCGTCAAATAGTTCAAGACATAAAAGAGAAGCGTGCAAAGAAAAGCATTTCAGTCATATGCACAGCCAAACAAAGTTTTTAGTTTAGATTTGAACATTGCCAGAGTAGAACCTGTCTCACATCCTCAGGAAGACTGTTCCAGATTTTAGCTGCATAAAACTGAAACGCACATTCCCCATGTTTAGTCCTGACTCTGGCACCAGCAGGAGGCGCCGGTCCATGTTTAGTCTGGCACCAGCAGGAGGCCGGTCCCTGAGGTCCTCAGAGTCCGAGATGGTTCATATGGCACTAACATGTCCGAGATGTACTTTGGTGCTAGGCCATGGAGAGACTTGTATACAAGCAGAGCTGCTTTGAAGTCTATTCTCTGAGCCACAGGGGGCAGTGCAGAGACCTGAGCACAGGACTAATGTGATCGTACTTCCTGGTTCTAGTCAGGACCCGAGCAGCAGCGTTCTGGATGTACTGCAGCTGTTTTACAGCTCGTTTGGAGAGGCCAGTGAGCAGGCCGTTACAGTAGTCTAATCTACTAGAGACAAACGCATGGATAAGTCTCTCCAGGTCTGGTTTAGACACTTTTGATTTTGGCAATGTTTTTTAGATGGTAAAAAGCTGCTGATGTGATTGATCTGACGTGGCTGTTAAAGTCCAAGTCTGAGTCCATTATTACCCCCAGATTTCTAACTTGATTGTAGGTTTTAGAGCGAGACTCTGGAGGTGACTGCTAACACTTTCTCTTTGTTTCTGTGGCCAAAGACGATGATTTCAGTCTTGTCTGAGTTCAGCTGGAGAAAGTTGTTCTTCATCCACACACACTGATCTGTTGGATGCAGTGACAGAGTGAATCCACTGGTCCATATTCACCTGTCGTCATGGAAACATAGATCCGAGTGTCGTCTGCATCATTGTGATAGGACACATTCTCGCTGCGCATCAACTGACCTAACGGCAGCATGTAGAGGCTGAACAGAAGGGGTCCCAGGACTGACCCTTGGGCACCCCACAGGTCAGGGGCATCTGGTCTGAGACACAGTTACCAATTTCGACAAAGAACTTCCTGTCTTCCAGATAGGACTTTAACCAGTTTAGAGCAGTGCCAGTGATGCCCACCCAGTCCTCTAGTCTCTGTATCTCTGTAAGAGGGTCCCATGATCGACAGTGTCAAAAGCAGCACTCAGATCTAACAGAATTAAGACTGAGGCTTTGCCCGCGTCAGTGTTCAGGTGGATGTCATTTGTCACCGTGACAAATAAGCAATATAACAATCTAAAATTAGTTTTGCAGGCAGTTCTGAAGGAAATGTACGTAGCCTGTGCTCTTACTGTTTAAAAAATAATAATTAAAAATAAAAACGTTCATCGTTATGACAACAGTTCTTATTTTCATCATTCTGAAACCCATGGATATATAGCACAAGTTTAAAGATGCAACAGGTAACCTTTTCCCCGCTCATCTCTGTGGAGAGGTGTTTGCTCTGCTTGGAATGTTCCAAAGCGTGGCATTAAACGTGTTTCACTCCATGCCTGGGCACGTTACAGGTCAGATCTGTGGAGACACTAACACCACTCGTGATGAAGTACATACTGGACATGTTTAATGCCATACTGTGGAACATATGGAGACAAGTCACATTGTGCGAATTCTATATTTTGAGTTAAAGGTGTATTATGTCACTTTTCTGGAGGGTCCGACGCCTGTCTGTTCCTCCCACTTCTTTCACAGCAGAAGTCCGGCTTAAAAGTGCAATTTCTGTTTCAGTTTTACACTTTTTGTTTTCGCTTGTTTTAACACTTTTAACACTTTCTAATATTAGTTGTATTGTGGTTTTAGAGCGCGTGTCTGTGACAGCTTTTACACTGGTCTTCATTGTGCTTTATGTGTTTCTTTTTTTGGTTTTTTTATGGCTTTAGCTTGTTTACGTTGATTTTAACACTTGTCTTTCCTTCCATATCGTAGGATTAGTCTGCTACGTCTTTGTTTACCATGTTGAGCACTCATTTTTAGCTCTGTTGCCTTCTCCCGGCTCGTACTTGGGTCATCCTTTAGTTTTGTTGTACTTTTGGGCCACAGTTTTGCACTTTTGGGCCACATCAGGTCGTCCCTGTTGATTCAGATCCAAAATGTTTCTGTCTCATCCATTTTAAAGTCGTATTTTAAAATAAACTTGGCCATTTTTATATCTCTAATTCAAAGCCTGCATTTTTAAATACATTTTTTCTTGCTAATTTAAGTTTTTATAATTTTTTCTTACCTATTTTAAAGCCGCGTCTCTATCTTTTTTTAATATTTTTTTTATTTATCCCCTTTTTATTTTAATTGTCAGTTGCTGCTGGCATTTTTTAGATTTAATACGTGTGTGTTTGTGTGTGTGTGTGTTAAGTGTATTAGCATTAAAAACACAAACAAACCGTGTTGGGACGTTTATTTGTAGCGCACAGTTTTCACATAAAGTTATTCAAAGTGCTCAACAGAACATTATAAACCGGCAGCGAGTGGAACGAGAAGACAAATGACCTTCTTTCTGAACTCTTTCACTTCAGACCTACACGTCCTACAAGCTTCTGTCGTCCGTTCTTCTGAGAGCTTTCCGTCCGTGACATTTTCACTGGGATCGAATTAGTCCCAATCGAGGCCGACGTGTCCTCCATTAGCGTCTCCCCTCGCTCACAGCGGCAGCTTTGTCTCGGACGCTGGAAACTCCAGTCACACGGGCGCACTCTTCTCCACCGGCTGCTCCACCGGCGCGCTTCACTTTTCCGCCATGTTTTGAAAAGGAACGTCGAAAGGCTCCGAAATGCAGGCTTTCCACGTCCTGCTGCTGCTGCTGGCTCCGACGCCAGCTCCGGGCGCCACGTGGACGGACGACGGGGACGTTCTCGACCCGCTGGAGTTCTTTAAAAGCATTCTGCCGAGTTTTGTGGCGCGCGACAAACCCGTCGGGATCGGCCGGGAGGTGGGCGTCGGCGGTCCGGAGAGAGGACGGACGCCAGAGCCGGAGTCGGACGGCGTTTCTGGGCCGGTGGTGTTGACCAGGGACGGGCAGGTTCGAGGGCTGACCGTGGACAAAGCGCACGTGTTTTACGGGGTTCCGTACGCCGGGCCTCCCACGGGGGCTTATCGCTGGAAGCCCCCCCGGCCCGTCAGCCCCTGGTCGGGTGTGTACGACGCCACCTTCCCACGGGCGGCGTGCGTGCAGGCCTGTGCTGGGCCCATCGCCGAGGAGTGTCCCAAACACGTGAGTGGAACGTTCAAGTACAACGACAGGTTTGGGATTGACGCATTCTGACTTCATTTGGTGGAATAATACTTAAATATAAATATAAATATAAATATAAATATAAATGATAGTTTAACACCAATCAAACCGTTCAAAGCAGAAAGGACAGAAGTATAGCATCCATTTTTCTGACCCTTTGAGTTTTGATTTGTCTAATGATCATTTCTGTGACATTACAGCAGTTTTGTGTACAACATGGTTGCTAGGTTACGTTGTGAAATGTCCTCCATATATTTCCTTATTCTGAAATCACAGCCTCTTAAAAGGGGCTTTCTGTAACTAGACACGGGGACATTTTGTCATTTGAATTATATTTGTATTAATTATTGCTATAATTGTAATGTTTTGGTTGAGTTTGCTCTTTTACGTGGAAACAGCAGCTTCGTCCAATCTGAACCGAAATATGTTTTTTACCAGTTTCATTCAATCGGACTTGTACGCATAGATTTATGGGTCTGTGACATAATTGTTTTCTCTTAAAACTTAATGAGCTTTCCAAAAATGAACCTTAGAAGCTGAACCTCAGAGCTGAACCTTAGAGCTGAACCTTCTGAAAGAGCTGAACCTCAGAGCTGAACCTCAGAGCTGAACCTTAGAGCTGAACCTTAGAGCTGAACATCTGAGGCTGAACATGGCTTAGAGCTGAACCTTGGAGCTGAACATCTGAGCTGAACCTTAGAGCTGAACCTTGGAAGCTGAACCTTAGTAAGCTGAACATCTGAGCTGGACCTTGAGCTGGACCATTAGAGCTGAACCTTGGAGCTGAACCTTAGAGCTGAACCTCAGAGCTGATACATCTGAGCTGAACTTAGAGCTGAGTGATGAACTGAGTTCAGAGGTTTTGCCTGGAATACCCGCGCAGTTTGGCATTAAACGTATGTATCTTGGAAAAACACACTTTCTTAGCAGGTTCACCCCTCCACAGATCTGACCTGTAATATGACCTTCTTGTCTACATAAGCAGAAAAGTGACACGGTGCACCTTGACCTGTGTTTCAGGTGAGTGAGGACTGCTTGCACCTGAACCATTTTCGTGCCTCTGGAGGTGAACCTCAGCGTGCCGCTCTGGACCCCCGCTCCCGGTCCTGGTCTGGATCCACGGCGGGGACTTCATCGCCGGCTCCGCCTCCAAGCCGCTGTACGACGGCCGCTTCCTGAGTAACTTCACCCGCTCTGTGGTGGTCAGCCTGGACTACCGTCTGGGTGGGTCACGGCCCATTTACACTACACAAAGTTAGCTCATCGTCCAGTTTATTACAGACACAAATCTGCAGAAACTAGATTAGGGGTCCGTGTTCGGTCCGTGTTTGGTCCGTGGTTTGGTCCATGAGTCCAGGAGTCCATGTTTGGTCCGTGTTCGGTCCGTGTTCGGTCCTGAGTCCATGTTTCAGTCTGTGTTCGGTCCATGTTCAGTCCATGTTGGGTCCGTATTTGGTCCATGTTCGCCATGTTCAGTCCAGTCCGTGTTGGTCCGTGTTGGGTCGTGTTTGGTCCATGAGTCCATGGTTCAGTCTGTGTTCGGTCCATGTTCAGTCCGTGTTGGGTCCGTGTTGGGTCCGTGTTGGGTCCGTGTTTGGGTCGTGTTGGTCCGTGTTTGGTCATGTTGGGTCCATGTTGGGTCCATGTTCGGTCCATGTTCAGTCCGTGTTGGGTCCGTGTTGGGTCCGTGTTGGGTCCGTGTATGGGTCCGTATTCGGCTCATGTTGGGTCCGTGTTGGGTCCGTGTTGGGTCGTGTTGGTCCGTGTTCAGTCCATGTTCAGTCCATGAGTCCGTGTTCGGTCCGGTGTTCGGTCGAGGTTCGGTCGTGTTCGGTCGTGTTCGGTCGGTGTTCGGGCCAAGTTTCGGTCCAGGTTGGGTCCAGGTTGGGTCCAGGTTCAGATCGGCCTTTTGTCCATTATACTGCATAAAAGTGTGTTCAGTCAGTTTCACAAACACTGATCAAAACCAGTCTAACCAGCCCAAATGCTGTTTGACCAATGTAAACCCAGTCAGAACCTGTTCAGACCCTGACCTAGTCCAGACCCGGTCAGAAAGTCTCCAAATGCAGTCCTGACCAAGCAGAACCCAGTCCAAAAACTATTCTAAACCGGTCCATGAATGAGCCCAAACCCACTTGAATCCAGTCCAAACAGTCAGACCAGTCTAAACCGGTATAAACTCAGTCTGGACCAGTCTAAACCAGTCCAAACCTAGTTAGTACTAGTCCAAACCCAGTTCTGTCAGAACCTGTCGAGACCATAGACAATATACAGTACCTCTATGTGTAGTCTATGGTCTAGACCCATTCTGGACTAGTCCGGACTCAGTACTGACCTGTCCAAACCCGGTCTAGACCAGTCAGACTTGGCATACACCAGTCTGTGGTTGAAGTCCCGTGGAACTCATTGATCGTTTAGAGATGTAAATGTTTAGAGATGTTTAAATGAGTGAGTGCTGCCGGTCATTATGGTCCGCTGATCATGTGATCTGCCCTGAGGGTCTTTTTGAGTTCACGGTGAACTAAACCAGGTCTGGACTTGACGGGAACAGTATTGTCCTTGTCTAAAGATCATAATACACGTGAAAAGGTCGTGATTATCCCCCGTTTGTTGCCGCAGGCGCGTTTGGTTTCCTGGTGACGGGGAAGGACCCTCTCTCCTCTGCAGTGGGGAATTATGGGATACTGGACCAACAGGCCGCTCTGCTCTGGGTCCAACGCAACATCGCAGTGTTCGGAGGGGATCCTGCCAAGGTACGGGCTTTAGACCTGCTTTAGACCTGCTTTAGACCTGCCTGCTTTCCTGCTTTAGCTTTATAGTCTGCTTTAGTCCTGCTTTAGTCCTGCTTTAGTCCTGCTTTAGTCCTGCTTTAGATGCTGCTTTAAGCTTTACCTGCTTTAGTTGCTAGACTGCTTTTGCTTTAGACCTGCTTTAGTCTGCTTAGTCTTTAGACTTTAGTGCTGCTTTAGACCTGCTTTAGTCCTGCTTAGTCCTTTACCTGCTTTAGTCCTGCTTTAGTCTGCTTTAGACCTGCTTTAGACCTGCTTTAGTGTCTGCTTTAGTCCTGCTTTACCTGCTTTAGACTCTGCTTTAGACCTGCTTACTTAGCTTTATCCTGCTTTAGACCTGCTTAGGACCTGCTTTAGAGACCTTTAGTCCTGCTTTAGACTGCTTTAGTCCTGCTTTAGTCCTGCTTTAGACCTGCTTTAGTCCTGCTTTATACCTGCTTTAGTCCTGCTTTAGACCTGCTTTAGACCTGCTTTAGTCCTGCTTTAGACCTGCTTTAGTCCTGCTTTACTGCTTTAGACTTTAGACCTGCTTTAGTCCTGCTTTAGTCCTGTGCTTTAGACCTACTTTAGACTGCTTTAGACTGCTTTAGTCCTGCTTTAGTCCTGCTGCTTTAGTCTGCTTTTTAGTCCGTAGACTGCTTTAGACCTGCTTTAGTCTGGCTTTAGACTGCTTTAGCTTTTTAGACCTGACCCTTTAGACTGCTTTAGACCTTGCTGCTTTAGACCTGCTTTAGTCCTGCTTTAGACCTGCTTTAGACCTGCTTAGACCTTTGCTTTAGACCTGCTTTAGTCCTGCTTTAGACCTGCTTTAGACCTGCCTTTAGACCTGTTTTTAGACCCTTTTTAGAGCCCTGCTTTTTAGACCTGGCTTTAGACCTGCTTTAGACCTGCCTTTTTAGACCTGTTTAGACTGCTTTCCTGCTTTAGACCTGCTTTAGACCTTTTAGACCTGCTTTAGACTGCTGCTTTAGACTGCTTTAGACCTTTAGAGCTTTTGACCTGCTTTCTTTCTGAGCGTTGAAATACTATAACCCATTTAAGTGAGATTTGCCTGTTTAGCACCCACTTTTAAAGCTACAGCAACAGTGGTTCTCAAGCTGTGGAGCACGTACGAGCTCCTGAGACGAGACGATGGGGAAAAAGAAGAAACTGTTTCTGTTTTGCATTAGAGGCCACTCAATCTTTTTAAACAGTGTGGTTTCTTTTTATGCTTTTTAAGACAATACAACAGGCTCAAATTATTTGCATTATTTGTCATATATTCCAGTATTATTTGTTTATTATTCCAGGATTATTTGTCATATTTTCCCAGTATTATTTGTCATATATTCCAGTATTATTTGTTATATATTCCAGTATTATTTGTTATATATTCAGTATTATTTGTTATATTTCCAGTATTATTTGTCATATATTCCAGTATTATTTGTCATATATTCCATTATTCCAGTATTAATTGTCATATATTCCATATTATTTGTTATACATTCCAGTATTATTTGTCATATTTTCAGTATTATTTGTCATATATATTCAGTATTATTTGTCATATATTCCAGTATTATTTGTTATATTCCAGTATTATTTGTCATATTTTCCAGTATTATTTGTCATGTATTCCATTTTATTTGTTATATATCCAGTATTATTTGTTATATATTCCAGTATTATTTTGTATATATTCATTATATTTCCAGTATTATTTGTCATATATTCCAGTATTATTTGTCATATATTCAGTATTATTTGTCATATATTCCAGTATTATTTGTTATATATTCAGTATTTTCATTCCATTATTTGTTATATATTCCAGTATTATTTGTCATATTTTCCAGTATTATTTGTCATGTATTCCATTATTATTTGTTATATATTCCAGTTTATTTGTATTCATATATTCCATATTTATTTGTTATATATTCCAGTATTATTTGTCTTATATATTCCAGTATTTATTTGTCATATATTCCAGTTTATTTGTTATATATTCCAGTATTAATTGTCATATATTCCAGTATTATTTGTTATACTTCCAGTATTATTTGTCATATTTTCCAGTATTATTTGTCATATATTCCATTATTATTTGTTATATATTCCAGTATTATTTGTTATATATTCCAGTATTATTTGTCATATATATTCCAGTATTATTTGTCATATATTCCAGGATTATTTGTCATATATTCCAGGATTATTTGTCATATTTTCCAGTATTATTTGTCATATATTCCAGGATTATTGTCATATATTTCCAGGATTATTTGTCATATATTCCAGTATTATTTGTCATATATTCCAGTATTTATTCGTCATTATTTTCAGTATTATTTGTCCAGTATATATATTCCAGTTATTTTTGTCATATTTCCAGTATTATTTGTCATATATTCCAGTATTATTTGTCATATTTTCCAGGATTATTTGTCATATATTTCCAGGTCATATATTCCAGGATTATTTGTCATATATTCCAGGATTATTTGTCATATATTCCAGGATTATTTGTCATATTTTCCAGGATTATTTGTCATATTTTCAGGATTATTTGTCATATATTCCAGGATTTATTTGTCTTATTTTCCAGGATTATTTGTCATATATTCCAGGATTATTTGTCTTATTTTCCAGGATTATTTGTCATATATTCCAGTATTTATTTGTCATATATTCCAGTATATATATTCCAGTATTATTTGTCATATATTCCAGTATTATTTGTCATATATTCCAGTAATATTTGTCATTATATTCCATTTGTCATATATTCCAGTAATATTTGTCATATATTCCCAGTATTATTTGTCATATATTCCAGTATTATTTGTCATATATTCCAGTATTATTTGTATATATTCCAGTTTATTTGTCATATATTCCAGTAAGAAAAGGTCAGACATGTAGTCTGACCCTTTTCTTGGTGGTTCTTGGAAACGTCCGAGCGCCGTGACCTCCGCAGACTTCTGGTGAACTCCGCCCCCGCTTCCTAACGTGCGCCGCCCTCTCTTCCTCAGGTGACCGTATTTGGGGAGAGCGCGGGGGCCCAGTCTGTGAGTTTACACCTGATGATGCAGAGCAGTGAGCCTCTGTTCAGGCGGGCCGTGCTCCAGAGCCTGCCCTTCTCCATCCCGCTCAAAACCAGGTCAGGATCGGACTTAAACGCACAAATATATCACACTAAATGTTCTTTTATCAAAAACATATGTCGGAGTTGTGTTTCGCCTCATGCGCACCTCTTCCCACTGAGCCTCAGAAAAACACTCGGTTTCAAGTTTCCCTATCCCTGATTAACCTCGTTTTGTTGCGTTCGAGAGCGGGTACTTGTCCTCTCTACTCCTTTTGAACCTGACTGGAAAGGGGATTTTTCTTGCGGTTTGAGACCCTCTGATTCAGTTTGCTCTTGAATAGTTCTCTAAAAAGTACGTTTTGAAAGTGTTTTTTTTGTCCAGTGTTTGTGGCTCTGACTCGAGGAGCGGCGTCTCTTTTCTCGCACAGACGCGACGCGGTGAAGCTGGGGAGGAGTTTCGCCCGACAGACCAACTGCTCCGCGACGGACCTGGTCTGTGCCTCCTGTCGCTGTCGGCGCCGGGCGTTCTCGCGGCGCAGATGAAGACCAGTGAGGCTCCTCCCACTTTTTGACGAGCGCACACGCCCGGGTCGGACCGGGCGCTGTGGGGACGGGGGAATGTGCCGTTTTCGAGACCGTACACTCAAATACGACAAGTTACAATGGCAAAGAGTTCCAACTGTCTGTCCCGGGGCAGCTGTGGCTACAAGAGTGTTTTTTGCCGTGACTGAATGTGGCACTTTGAGCGTCTGGAAAAGTGCCACATCAGGCTTTTAATACATATTTCATTCCTTTGCACGAGGCTCTCCAAACAGAGCGCTCAATAAAATATGAGAGTTTAGATTTGTTAGATTTAGATTAGGTAATAATAATATAATAATAATATAATAATATTATTATTATTATTATTATTATTATTATTATTATTATTATTATTATTATTATTATTATTATTATTATTATTATTATTATTATTATTATTATTATTATTATATATTATTTCAGTCATATTTCACAGATTTGTTTTGCCGTTTTCGCCGCTGCAGGTGCGAAGCTGGTGAACCCGTTCCGTTTCCTGGAGGTGTTTGAGACGTGGGGCCCGTTTGTGGACGGAGTTCTGATCAAGGAGCAGGCGGTGGAGGCTTTTCACAGGGGCCACTGGGCAGAAGGAGAAGCCGGTGCTGCTGGGTAAAGACACGCCCACGTTTGACCCAAATCACAAGTCTGATGTTTTGTAACTCATGATGAGAACGCTTTTTAAAAACACTGAATGATGAAGAAGACCTTTCCCTGAAGGCACTTCCTGTCTGTGTCCCAGGCACCACGTCCGAGGAGGGCGTTCTGTTCGTCTACGCCGTCTTCACCAAACCAGTGTCTGCGCTGGAGAGCAGCGTCTACATCACCGCCATCTTCAAACAGCACGCGCTCCGAATCCTGCACAAGTATCTGCCCTGTACCGTGACACCGACCGGAGATGGAATTGCTCGCCAGGTGAGGGCCGAGGGCCGCAGGAGAGGCATGCTCGCCAGTGAGAGGCCGAGGGCCGCAGAGGGCATGCTCGTTGTGTGTTCTTGTCTTATGAGGCATGCTCCCATGAGGGATAGACGCCTCAGGAGAGGCTTTGCTCAGGCCCAGGGCCCGAGGGTTCTCAGGAGACATATGCTCGCTTTCAGAGTAGGGCCCGAGGCGCAGGAGAGGCACTGTCTCAGCGATTCTCCAGGTGAGGGCCCCGAGGGCCGCAGGAGTCTCTGAGGGGAAGAGAGGCAATGCATCGACTCCAAGGTGAGGGCCGCCGGAGGATGTCACGGAGCATGGCGAGAAGGCAGTGCTCGCCGGTGAGGGCCGCAGGCCGCATGAGAAGGGCATAGCTCGCAACCAGGGTGAGGGCCCGAGGGCCGCATGAGAAGGCATGCTCGCGTTCCAGTTACTTGTGTCATGTGGCGCGAGGTTGCTGCATGGAGGGCATTACTTCGCTCCAAGGTTCATGGGCCCGAGGGCCGCATTGAGGGCCTTGCATGAGAGGCTGCTTCCGCAGAGTGAGGCCCGAGGGCCCGCCAGATGTGGCCGCATGAGTATGGTCTCTATTGTCTTCGCTCCAGTGATGAGGGCACCCCGCAGGGGCACGCAGAGAGTCGCATGCTCGCCCAGAATGTGTTGCGGGTCGACAGGATGGGACCGCGAAGGATGAGGTCAATTGTCCGAGCTCTTGACCCCAGGTGAAGGCCCGAGGGCCGCAGGACGAGGCCATGCCTCGCCAGTGGATGCTCGCCCAGGTGAGGGCCGCAGAGAGCAGGCATGCTCGCCCAGGTGAATGCTCAGGTGAGGGCCCAGGTGAGGGTGCCGCAGGAAAGGCATGCTTCGTCCCAGTCGTGTGAGGGGCTCGAGGCCTGCAGGAGAGTGCATGTCTCGCACAGGTGAGGGCCGAGGCCGCGGAGAGAGGCATGCTTCGCCAGAGTGAAGGCCGAGGGCCGTGGGAGCATGCGCCAGGAGGGCCGCTAGAGAGGAGAGTGACATGCTCACCAGGTGAGGGCCCGAGGGGCCGCAGGAGCGCATGTGCCAGGCATGGCCGCGCACGAAGGCACCCAGGTGAGGGGCCGAGAGGCCGCATGGAAAGGAAGCTCCGCCGTGGCCCAGCTGTAGGGCCCGAGGGCCGCATGAGAGGCATGCCTCGGCCAAGGTGAAGAGGCCCGAGGGCACGCAATGAAGAGCATGCTCGCCCAGGTGAGGGCCCGAGCGCAGAGGCGCCGCATGAGAGGCATGCTACGCCCAGCGTGAGGGCGAGGGCCGCAGGAGGGCATGCCCAGGTGAGGGCCGCATGAGGAGCCGCATGCGAGGCATGCCGCCCGAGAGTGAGGGCCCGAGGGCCGCAGGAGGGCGCAAGAGGCATGCTCGCCCAGGTGGGCCCAGGCCCAGTGAGGGCTCCCCGAAGGGCCGCATGAGGGCCGCATGAGAGGATGCTCGCCCACAGGTGAGGCGCGCGCGTGAGCCGCAGGAGAGGCATGCTCGCCCAGGTGAGGCCGAGGGCCGTGAGGCACCGAGGGCCGCGCAGAGAGAGGCACTGCTCGCCCGCCAGGTGCACGGACCCGAGGCCGCAGGAGAAGGCATGCTCGGCCAGGTGGGGCCCGGAGGCCGGGGGCATAGCAGCGGCCAGGTGAGGGACCTGCCCAGCATGCACTCATGGAGGCGGCGCGTGAGGGCAACTCGACCCGAGGGGCCGAGGCCATGAGGGCAAGCATGAAGGGACCCGCAATGAGAGGCATGCTCGCCAGGTGAGGGCCCGGGGGCCAGAGAGGGCCGCATGAGAGGCTGCTCGCCCAGAGTGAGGCGCCGAGGGCCGCAGTGGAGGCATAAGCTCGCCCAGGTGAAGGGCCGGGCCGAGGAGGATGCCGCATGGAGAGGCAATGCTCGACCTCAGACGTGAGGAGCCCGAGGGCCGCAGGAGAGGCTTGCTCGCACAGTGAGGCAGGGCCCAGAAGGGCCAGCATGAGAGGCATGCTCGCACAGGTGAGGGCCCGAGGGCCGCAGTGAGAGCCATGCTTCGCCCATGTGGTGAGCGGCCCGAGGGCCGCAGGAGAGGCAATGCTCGCCCAGGTGAGGGCGCGAGAGGGCCGCGAGGCGTAGAGAGGCATGCTCGCCCAGCGTGAGGGCCCGAGGGCCGTCAAAAATGATGAGCATGCTCGCCAGGTGAGGCACGAGGGCGATGAGGGGCCGCCAGCCAAGTGAGGCCGCATGCCCGCAGGGCCGCATGAGAGGCATGCTCGCCCAGGAGCCTGAGACCGCAGGGCCGCTGAGGCAAGCTCGCCCAGTGAGTGAGCGGCCGCATGAGGGCTCGCCAGTGAGGGCGAGGGAGAGGCATGAGAGCCCAGGGCTCGGCCCGAGGGCCGATGAGGAGCCGCATAGTGCATGACGCCCAGGTGAGGGCCGAGGCCGCAGAGGCATGCTCGCCACAGGTCGAGGGCCCGGAGAACAGCATGAGAGGCATGCTCGCCCAGGTGAGGGGCCCGAGAGGAGCCGCATGAGAGCACTGCTCGCACCCCAGGTGGACGGGCCCGAGGGCCGCAATGAGGAGGCATGCCAGCAGTGTGAGTCCGAGTGGGCCGAGGCGAGCGGAGGCTGCTCGCCCAGGCTGAGGGCCCGAGGGACCGAGGGCATGCTCGCAAGTGAAGGCAGGGCCAGCGTGAGAGCATGCTCGCCGTAGCGAGCCCATGACGGGATGAGCTGAGGGCCTCGCTGAGCCGAGGGCCCAGCAGTGAGGACAGACATGAAGGATGCTCGCCACAGGTGAGGAGCCAGGCCGAGAGGCATGCCGCCAGGTAGGCCGGGGGAGCCTGAGAGGCAGCCGCCACCTGACGCAGGGATGAAGGCCTCGCCCAGAGTGAGGGCCGAGAGGACTGCAGCGCACATGAGAGGCATGCGCCATGAGGCCGACCCATGGGCTGCAGAGGTGGGGACCAGGTGCCGCAGGGAGCGCTCGCAGTGAGCCCGAGGGCCCATGAGGGCCGACCTGAGCTGCCGCCAGCTGGCCGGGCCCATGAGAGGCTCCGCGTGAGGCCGGGGCGCAATGGAGCCGCCCAGGTGAGGCCACCGCGTGAGGCATGACTGCCCCAGGTGGAGGGCCGAGGGCCGCATTAGAGGCGATGCCAGAATAGTGAGGGCCCGAGGGCCGCATGAGGCCACTCGCCCAGGACATGAGATCTGATTGTGAAGGAATAATGACACACATGGAGGGAAATAAGTAGTTAATATCGCAAGAAGCTCATGAAAACTTTGTGTGTGATGCAAACTAAAGCCCAGACAAATATGTGGACGTCCATGTTTTTCTGTAGGTAGTGTAGAAATGATTGGTTTACAGGCCTAAAATTAGACGCTAAATGGAAATATGTGAAAAATAATTGTTAATTTCATTACACCTGTAGGGGGAGCTGCAATCCCCAGTCTTTTCTCATTTTCAAAGCACTTATTATTCAAGAGAGAGGAAGGAAAGGGAGGGAGAGAGAGAGGGGGAGGGAGAGCGAGAAGGGGGAGGAAGAGAGAGAGGCAGAGGGGAGAGAGGGAGAGAGAGAGAGGGGGGAGCGGGGGCAGAGAGAGAGAGGGGGAGGGAGAGAGAGGAGGGGGGAGGGAGAGAAAGAAGAGGGGGAACGGAGAGCAAAGAGAGAGGGGGAGGGAGGGAGAGGAGGGGGAGGGAGAGAGAGAGGGGGAGGGAGGGAGAGAGAGAGGGGAAGGGGAGGAGAGAGAGAGGGGGAGGGAGAGAGAGAGCGAGGGGAGGAAGAGGAGAGGGGGAAGAGAAGGGGGAGGGAGAGGAGAGGGGAGGGAAAGAGGGAGAGAGGAAAGAGGGAGAGAGAGAGAGGGGGAGGGGGAGGAAAGAGAAGGGGAGGGAGTTAAGCGGGGGAGGAGAGAGAAGAGAGGGGAGAGACGAGAGGGGGAGGGAGAGAGAGAGAGAGAGGGGAGAGAGAGGGGAGAGATTGGCATTCAGCAAAGATTCAGAATAGATCGTGCTCTTGGGGAAGATGTGAAGTCTAGGTATAAAAATAGTATCCACCGCAGCGAGACCACACACATACAACACAGCACACACAACCTGTGACAGTGGCGGTGCACACCAACAACACCACACAACTATGACTGAGCGGTGCACAACACACACACACACACACTGATGACTGAGTCGTGACAGACACACACTACGCATAACACAGAGCATCACACACACAACGATGGACTGAAGCGGTGCAAGACACACAAATCAAACGACAAACACCAACACACAACACACACACTGTACTGAGCGGTGCAGACACACACACACACACCACACACAACCTGACGAGCGAGCACACACACACCACACACACAACACTGTGACTGAGCGTGCAGACACACAACAACACACACACGCACACACACACACACAACAACTGTGACTGAGACGGTGCAGACACACACACACCAAGCAACACGCCACCCACCAACACACAAACCACACACTGTGACTGAAGCGGGTGCAGACACACACACGACACACGCACACACACACACACACACACACACTGTGACTTGAGGCGGTGCCAGACACACACACAACAACGCACAACACAAACAGCAACAACACACACACACTGTTGAAGAGGCGGTGCAGACACACACACATCACCACAACACAACACACACAGAAACACACACTGTGACTGAGCGGTGCACAAACACACAACAGCGCACGCACACACACACACACACCACAACACGTGACTCGAGCGGTGCAGACACACCAACGACACAGACACAAAACCTGCTCAGGTGCAACACACACACCACGAACAAAGAAAGAAATTCGAAACCAACAACAGTCTGGAATGTCTATAGGACTGTAGAAGACCGGCACTCCTGCCGAGCGGACACACACATACAACCACACATCAATCGGTATCCAGGTTCTATCGAGTGCGTATCGAGCGGCACACCTACATCACGGACGCACACACACAACCATGTGACAGCGGATTAGCACACAAGCCGACACACACAACTAGCGTATTGTCACGGCGACGCAAGTTAGTAATAGCACAAGGGTGCCAGCACGCACAACACTACCACAAGCAGCACAACCCAGTACAAGCGTTAACAAAGCACACACAACCACACACATGTGACTGAGCGGTGCACTGACACAACACAACACCGCACACAACACACACACACAACACTGTGACTGAGGGCGGTTGCAAGACATCACACGCACACACACAAACACGCACACACACACACACTGTGACTGAGGCGTGCAGACACACACACACACAGCAACACACACACACACACACACACACTGTGACTGAGCGGTGCAGACAACACGCACACGCACGCACACACACACACACACACACACACTTGCATGAGCGGTGCAGACACACACACACACGCACACACCACCACACACACACACACTGTGGACTGAGCGGTGCAGACACACCACACACCACGCACAACACCACACACACACACTGTGACTGAGCGGTGCAGCACACACACACCACCACACGCACACGCAAACACCACACACACAGCACCGTGCTGAGCGGTGGCACACACACACACACGCACACACAACACACACCAGCTGTGACTGAGCGTGCAGACACACACACCACACCGCACACCAACACCACACACACACACTGTGACTGAGCGGTGAGACACACACACACACAGACACACACAACACTGTGATAGCGGTGCAGACACACACAGTGAGCCACACACACACACACGTGACTGAGCGTGCGACACACAACACACACACGCGACACACACACACACACAATGTGACTGAGCCACACACACACACACACACACACAGCGGTGCAGACACAACACACACACACACACACAACACACACTGAGCGGTGCAGACGCGCACACACAACACACACACACACACACACACACACACACTGAGCGTGCAGACCCACCGCGCACACAACACACACACAACACACACACTGAGCGGTGGCAGACGGCCACACACACAACACACAACACACACTGTGAACGTGCAGGACGTGCAGCACACACACACACACCGCGCACCACACACACACACCACACACAACACTGTGACTGAGCGGTGCAGACACACACACACACACACACACACACACTGAGCGGTCAGACGCGCACAACACACACACACACACACACACACTGAGCGGTGCAGACGCGCACACACACACACCACACACACACACACACTGAGCGGTGCAGACGCGCACACACACACACACACACACACACTGACGCGACACACACACACACGGTGCACACACGCACACACACACACACACACGTGCAGACGCGCACACCACACACACACACACACACACCACACTGAGCGGTGCAACACGCGCACACACACACACACACACACACACACACTGAGCGTGCAGACGCGCACACACACACACACACACACACACACACACACTGAGGGCAGACACACACACACACTGCACACACACACACACTGAGCGGTGCAGACACACACACACACACACTGAGCGGTGCAGACGCGCACACACACACACACGCACACACACACACACTGAGCGGTGCACACACAGGACAAAGCTTCTGTCTCTGCTCGTGTTTCCCAGTTCATGGTGATTTTAGGTTGTTTTTTCTTGTGTTTTGTCTGAAATGTTCCGTGGTGTTGCAATTAAACGTGTGTGTAAATAAATAAATGGTGAGAAGACGAACGGTGGGAGAAGATGAGCGCAAACATGGTTACATCAGAGACTTTGGATCGAAAAGACGCGACAACTCCACACTTATGTAACAAGACCTGTCCTCCCACAGACCAGGCTTAGTCCAGGCTTAGGCCGGGTTTAGGCCAAGTTTAGGCCAGGTTTAGGCCGGTTTAGGCCAGGGTTGGCCAGATTTAGACCATGCTTAGTCCACGCTTAGTCCAGGTTTAGGCCAGGTTTAGGCCAGGTTTAGACCAGGTTCAGACCACACGCCTTACGACCACACTTAGTCCACGCTTAGTTCAGCTTTAGGCCAGGTTAGTCCAGGTTAAGGCCATGCTTAGTTCACTCTTAGTCCAGGTTTTGTCCAGGTTAGGCCAGGTTTAGACCACGTTTACACGTTTAGTCCAGGTTTAGTCCAGGTTTAGTCCAGGTTTAGTCCAGGTTTAGTCCTGGTTCACTCCAGTTTCACTCCAGGTTCCACTCTAGGTTCACGCTAGGTTCAGACCAGGCTTAATTCAGGTTTAGTCCAGGTCCTCAGGTTTGTCCAGGTCTCAAGTTTAGTCCTGGTCTCTGGTTTAGTCCTGGTCTCTGTCCTGGTCTCTGGTTTAGTCCTGGTCTCAGGTTTAGTCCTGGTCTCTGGTCCTGGTCTCTGGTCCTGGTCTCTGGTTTAGTCCTGGTCTCAGGTTTAGTCCTGGTCTCTGGTCTGGTCTCTCTGGTTTAGTCCTGGTCTCAGGTTTAGTCCTGGTCTCAGGTTAGTCCTGGTCTCTGGTCCTGGTCTCTGGTTTAGTCCTGGTCTCAGGTTTAGTCCTGGTCTCTGGTCCTGGTCTCTGGTCCTGGTCTCTGTCTGGTCTCTGGTCCCTGGTTTAGTCCTGGTCCCTGTCCTGTCTCTGGTTTAGTTCTGGTCTCTAGTCCAGATTTCTGTCTAGTCCTGGTCCTGGTTTAGTCCAGGTCTCTGTCTGGTCCTGGTCTCTGGTTTAGTCCTGGTCCCTGGTCCTGGTCTCTGGTTTTAGTTCTGGTCTTTAGTCCAGGTTTAGTCACTGGTTCACTCCAGTTTTCACTCCAGGTTCACTCTAGGTTCACGCTAGGGTTCAGACCAGGCTTAATTCAGGTTTAGTCCTGGTCTCTGTCTGGTCCTGGTCTCTGGTCCTGGTCTCTGGTCCTTGGTCCTGGTCCCTGGTCCCGGTCTCATTCACGCCTTTGTCCCCTCAGATCGTGACGGACTACATCTTCCTGTGCCCGGCCCGCCGCTCCCGCCCGCTCCGGCGTGGCGGCGGGCAGTCGTGTTTGGAATGTACGTGTTTGACCACGTGGCCTCGGACCACCGGGTGTGGTGTCCGGTCTGTCCTTCTGCTACGATCACGCGTGTCACGGCGCAGAGCTGCCCTTCGTCTTCAACTCCGCTCACGGTGGCCAACCTGAGCATGAGCCCCCCGGAGCGGCTGCTGTCCAACCCGTATGCTGTGTTACTGGGGCGAGTGGGCGCACAGCGGTGACCCGTCCGGCCGCGCGGGCCAGACGGGCTTCTGCCGCCAGCAGAGGCTGCCTCTGTGGCCCCGTACTCGACAGCAGCGGCTGGCTCGTCATGAACCTCACCGTGAGGTCCCACGCTCAGGTCGGACCCGGGACCACATCTGCGACTTCTGGGACAAGCTCGGCATCTACTAGAACCAAGAAGGAGATAATGCAACGTTTTGTGTTTTATCGACATTTTTATTGTAGTATTTTTCCTTCCCAACATAATAACCCGTGACCCTGTTTCATCTTTAATGTTCATGTTTGTGTAGACCTTCACGTTTAGACTTCTCTGGAACATGATGGATCTGCTGGTACTTGTGAGCGCTCAGACCTGTTAAAACTCTCTGGAACATGAAGGATCTGCTGGTACTTGTGAGCGCTCATAACCTGACCTGTTTAGACTCTCTGGAACATGGTGGATCTGCTGGTACTTGTGAGCGCTCAGACCTGCTCCAGTGGCAATTAAAGCCCTCAAAATTCACTTAATCAGCGTTTACTCTGAACGAGCTGCAGAGCGAGTGCTGACGCTGCTGTGGCTCCTGGAGGAAGGAGGACCAGCGAAGGGGGGGTTCAGGCCGACGCCCCCCAGAGGAACGCCCTGTGCGCTGGCCTTTCATCATTAAAGAGCTCCAATCTGCTTCTTTGAGTCGTGGGTTAGGGTTAGAGGATGATTGTTGCGCTTGAAGGTCCTGCAGTATCAGTCATCATGTTGAGACTTTCAGCTCAGCTCTTTTCCATTTGTTTTTGCAAATATTGAATTATATTTGGTCCTTCGAGGAAACTGCTGTTTTAGATTTTGGGCGTTACAAAAATCAAATACATTGAATTTTATGTAATTTTAGACACTTTTTGCTTGAAAAACCAGGGAGAAGTTAATAAATTCCTTTTTAGAACTCATTTACTGTCATTTTCATCTTTTATTTTTCAACTTTTTACCCACAATTTATCACTTGTAATGCTGAGCAGGTACAATCCCAACGAAGAACGCAACAATAATAATAACAATACAATAATAATAATAATAATAATAATAATTAATAACCCTGCGACGAGTTGGCCACTGAAAATGAATGAATGAATGAATGAATAATAATAAAAATGTATGATTGTCATATACACATTTTAAACTGTGAACAACGTGACGGATGATCATAATTAACATTAATAATTAACAAGTAAACAAGGACAGGGCAAGTTTCAGTTCTTTACGGCAGGACTAATCTATCTGATCTCGCTCTGGACAGGATTACTCTCTTCTTCTCTTCTCAAACGGGTGCCTTCAGATTGAAAATGACTTCTGGACGGCAGCCGAAAAGTTTCATTTTTCAACAGAATCAAAAGAGGTTTTATTGGCATTGTCAAAAACTTGCTTTGGCGTTAAGGTGAAAAAAATAAATAATAATATTAATATTAATAATAATAATAATAATATGTATAATAAAAAATATAATAAAAATAGTAAAAAGTATAATCTGGCAACGCAAATGAGAGACTCGGGTGAGGCTCATTCTGCTTTCTGATTGGACAATCGTCTTGAACCAAAACACCAAATTAGGCATATGTTTATGTAATTAAGAATAAATCAGCTTTGACCTCGTGTAAACGTGGTCGATGGATTTGGATAGGCATCATTTTTCTTTTTAGCGGACTAACGCTAAAGGCTAATGCTAACGGCTAATGCTAACGGCTAATACTAACGGCTAATGCTAACGGCTAATACTAACGCAATAGGACAAAATACAGGGACTGATTTCCTCCTGGCGAGCCGAGTTGCTGAGTGATCGACAGCATCAGTATCGAACTCCGCATTGACTCATTTATATGTCTGTGAAGAATATCTAGAGCGGTTGCCATGGAAATGAACAATATAATAATAAACTCCTCAAACTATCACCATCAGGAGGCCGGAGCCCATGTATAATGTTCCACAGTATGGCATTAAACGCATCTATCTCCAAACAAGAGAGAGGAACCCCCAGGCCAGGCAAGTTACAGGTCAGATCTGTGGAGAGGCGAGCCCGCTCACCGTCAGAATGCGTGTTTCTAAGCAACAAAAACGCCTGTAATCAAATAAATGCGAGACACAATTGGACTGAAACGTAAGTTACAGATAAACGCACCACCAAACGGCACATTTTCAGGTAAAAGCTCGTCTCGGTGTCGCAGACTTCAGCTGCTCAAACGGGTCTTTTTCTAAACTCTCCCACCGCGCGCGTCGTCCTCGGCCCACACACACACGCTCCCGCTGCAGCAGCAGGGGGCAGTGCTGAGCGGCACGGTTACCAGGCAACAGAGGACGGACCCGAGGCCTGCGACTGCGAGCGCTGAAATACTCCAAAACTGGAGCGCCTTCACGAGGATCTGCTCGAGATCAACGGCATCGAACATGGCACATTTTCCATTTGTAACTGGCGAAAGATCAACATTCCACAGGTTTTAAGTGTTTGAAACTGAAAATAAGCAACTCATTCTTGGTTAGTTTCCTGCTGTAAAACGAAGGATGGAAAAAACCGTTTTTGAACATCTCAAAAAGTGCAGTTTGTGGTCGAGTATTTCATAAATCTAACGGAAAACTATCGCCGCGCGCGTCAACGTTTATTCAGAAAGTATTTGTCGGGTAAAACCTAAAATTCTCAGGTTAATCCCAGTTTCTCCAGTGAAATCACGTCATGTTCCACTGAAACGTTTGCTCCGTTCAGGAGTTAGAACGTTTTAGTTCGGTTCATGCGTTTGAAGCATCACGTCCAGGCCTCGACTCGTGCTTGCGTTTTCTGCTGGATTATTGTTCGTTTTGATGTCAGTAAATGTCTTTTCGCTCGTCTCCAGTTAGTTTTTAAAATGACTAACCAGATCTAGAAAGTGTCACTCCGGTCCAAACCTTCATTGGCCAGAGGTTGAGCTTTGATTCCTGAGTTTTTATAATCGATGACGTTATGATTCTTCTTCTTGCTTTTTTCATTATTGTAGTTTTAATCTGTTTGAATTGGACTTTGTTTGTTTGTACTGTTTACTCTACGGATAACATGTGCTTCTAAAGGGTCCATGTGCTGAGTAAACGACTTCATTTGTCTTGTTTTACTGCTACTTCACATTTGTCTGTAGATTTAGGATTCGACGGCTTTATAACAAAAGACTTCATCAAATCTGGAGCGTCCGGACCAAAAGGCCCAACCATTTCAAACAGATCCATCACTTCCATTCAAAACGATCAGTTCAAGCAACTACACACTGACCCTACAACAGCAACACTGGGGAAACACAACTCCTCCACCGCACATGTGCGCTGGAGACCTCCAGGGCGTCTGCCTTCAAATCTAAAGGCGTCCAACTCGGTTGTCCAGCGCGAATTGGACGCCGCGGTCTGAACGCAACTTAAAAATCAGTTGATTCCTTGATGAATGGTGTCACCGGGGGTCTTTGGAGATCCGATTGTAAACACAGACCTGAATATTGGGTGATCTGATTTTAAAAGGGCCACACCTTGGTCCTTCACCACCAGCAGGACCAGCAGCAGGACCAGCTTAGTGATGTTCAGGGCCGTGTGTTTTCAGCCCGACAGACGTAGAGCCTCGAGTCTTCAGGACGGGCCCTGGGGCCCTGCTCAGCACCAGAGACAGGCTCCCATTGGTCACCTGAGGGGTCCAGAGCTGCACCCGCTTGCTAAACGCCGGGCTTTTCTGGCTCTTCTCAAACTGGAGCAGGTACGGGGTCTGCGGTGCTGAATATGAACCACGAGAGGCGCTCCACCGTCGGCAAAGGAGAGCGACAGGGCAGCACCACGATCTGACCTTTGAACCCCTCCACCGGCGTGATCCCTCTGAAATGTGACAAATATTACAGGTTATTTCAAACCTCCCACAGTCTGGAGTAATGCTATATCACAACATTCTAGTATTTACAGTATACACTGATTCTAAACGTGTATATATATATATATATATATATATATATATATATATTATATATATATATATATAAATGTATGTAAATATGTATGTGTATATATATGTATATATGTATGTATATATATGTATATATATGTGTATATGTATGTATGTATATTACATATATATGTGTGTGTGTATGTGTATATATGTGTATGTATATATATATATATATATGTGTGTGTGTGTGTGTATGTGTATATATATATGTGTATGGTGTATATATATATATGTGTGTGTATGTATATATATTATATGTGTGTGTGTATGTGTATGGTATGTGTATGTATGTGTATATATATATATATATATATATATATATGGGTTAACCACAACGGCTTTCCTTCTGCTCTTTATCCACCACCACAATGTCTGGTGCTCTACCACCTTTGGGGGTGTTTCCCACTTTGACCTTGGGGTCTCCAGTCCATGCTCCGCACAGATGTTCCTGTGCACATGCCAGCCACTTGGTGATGGCGCTCCATGATGCTTTTCCTGCCAGCATCTTACACCTGCAGTCATGTGCTGGATTGTCTCGGGGGCCCCTTCGCACAGCCCACACCTTGGGTCTGGTCTGGTGGTGTGGTAGATCTGGGCCTGTTCCTGTGCAGCCATGATGAGCGCCTCTGTGCTGTCCTTCAGACCGGCCCGCTCTAGCCACTGGTAGGATTACCTGATATCAGCCACTTTGTTCCGGTGGTACATCCCATGTAGGGGCGTGTCCTCCCATACTGGCCCCTCCTCCAGCACCTCCTCCTCTGTTCCCCATTGCCTGAGACGTTCACTGAGCACGTCCTCTGTTGGGGCCTTGTCCTTGAGGTACTTGTGGCTCTTGGATGTTTCATCCTGGATAGTGGCTCTCACACTCACTAGTCCACGGCCTCCTATACATACATACACATATAAATATATATATCACACACACCACACACATATATATATATATATATATATATATATACACATATACATATATATATACATAATATACATATACATATTATTATATACATATATACATATATATATACATATATATATATATATATATATATATATATATATAATAGCCCCATCCTCCCTCAAAGAGGCTATAGGACCCTATCATCCAAACAGAGCACTTCGCTCTCAAAATGCTGGACTTCTGGTGGTCCAAGGGTCTCTAAAAGCACAGTAGGAGGTAGAGCGTTTATCTCCCAAGCTCCTGTGTTGTGGAACCAGCTCCTGTCCATGTTAAAGAGGCCGACACAGTCTCCGACACAGTCTCCGACACAGTCTCCGACACAGTCTCTTCATTTAAGACCAGGCTTAGAACGTTCCTCTTTGAAATGGCTTATGGTCAGACCAGTTAGGAACAGGAATATAAAAACCTCCAGTTGCCCTCCAGATTTGTCTAAAATCTGATTGTTCTTAATCTAATTATAAAAGGACGCTTTAGGGTTAGAAGCTGCTTGGCGTGCTTCACTTCTCACTTTTTTGGGGGGAGAGTTTATTTAGGATTTGAGTGAACTAGATCTTACTGAAAAAATGAACACAAATCCAAAATGTGTTGTGGTTTTTCCCCAGTTAAATCTTGTTAAAAAATGCATTTGGAGAAAAAACAACGTCTCAGAGAAATCGATGGGCCGAACCCAGCTCCGATTGGACAAAGAGACGCTGCGTTTGAAGGCGGTGGGTGTGGCCTTTGGGGGGGACTTCTGTTCAAAGGTGTAAAACGTGAGAATGCCAAATGGACTCACGAGCACAACAACACAACAATGCAATCATGTTTGTTCTACAGAATCATGTGGAGTTAACTGTAAACTGTAACTGTATTCAGCACAAAAACAACAACAACAACAACAACAACAACAACAAAAAACGAAAGCCTAAACTGTTTCTAACTGGTGATGATTTAGAAATGTATCCAGGCGCCCACAAAGAAGAAACAAAAACAACACAAAGACGTGTCTGGAGGAGCAAAGCTGGTGAAACACGTCTTCAAATAAACATTTTGTGTAATAATAAAATCAGGATAATGAAAGCGGCTCCTCGTGTGTGTCTTTAGGGAAACTGCAGGTCTGTGGGCTCTTCCTCTGCCGCTTCTGTCACGCCTTTTCTACTTGTTAACGAATATCTGTCGATATCGCCCATTCAGAGGCTACAGTTTCACTCAAATCATATATCTATAACGCACGTGTTCAGAAGACAGAACTCTTTTGGATATTGTGACGTTTTCTGTGACCAAACGGCTAAAAACGGCTTATTTCAGAGCGAATTGTCTGGATTTCTGTCTGTCGCGGTCGAGTTCACACGCAGCGCTCCGTGGGTTTTAATTAACTGAGACTGCAGTGGAACGCGCGGTGCATCGAGAGACCCCCCCTCGACCCCCCTCGACCCCCCTCAACCCCCTCGACCCCCCTCGACTCCCCCCATCGCTGCTTCACTGAGCGCCGGGCCAAGAATGATGCAACCGCTGCCGTTTTTTTTTATGATCCGCTGGAGGTATTACGGAGCTGTCGGAGTCTGATGTATGGACCAGGATCTTTCTGCAGCCGAGAAACTAGGACTCAAGGGAAGAGGGTGAGGACCGGACCGGGACTCAGGTGAAGGTGGAGGTGACTCAGAGGTGGGAGTGTGAGGAATGAGGACCAGGGGGACTCAGAGGGAAGAAGTGTGAGGACCGGGAGACCGGGGACTCAGAGGGAAGAGGGTGAGGACCACGGGACCAGAAGGAAGAGGGTGAGGACCGGACCGGGACTCAGAGGGAAGAGGGTGAGGACCGGGACCGGGACTCAGAGAGGGTGAGGAGACCGGGACTCAGAGGGGAGGGTGAGGACCAGACCGGGACTCAGAGGGAAGTGAGGACCGGACCGGACTCAGAGGTGAGAGTGTGAGACCAGGACCGGGACTCAGAGGTGAGAGTGTGAGGGACCAGGACCGGGACTCAGAGGGAAGTGTGAGGACCGGGACCGGGACTCAGAGGGAAGAGGGTGAGACCGGGACCGGGACTCAGAGGGAGAGTGTGGAGACCGGGACCGGGACCAGGTGGGACCGGGACTCAGAGGGAAGTGAGGGGAATGGACAAGGGACTCAGAGAAGAAATATCAGGTTAATCGATATAATCGTGATTATTCAGGTCAAAATATAATAGGAAGAACCAAAAGATAATAACTGTGACAATTTTAGAAGCAAATTTAAGTATTTTTAGTTTACTCTATAGTCCAAAAGTGATACTTAAATATGAAGTACTTGTACATCTGTCTGTTTTTGTCACATTTAACTTTATTTTGCCTTTCAGAGAGTTCAATTGTGTAAAGCCGGTCCCAAACTCGAAACAGTCTCATGTCAGACCACGGGAAAGACAGAAAGGAAACATAAAACATATGATGGAGTACAAAGTGTGGAACTGTGACTTTGGGGCCTGGAAAACAGAAGCACAAGAGAATATGTCAGAACCACTTTCAATAACTGCATCTTAAGGCTAAAACATTCTATATTATGCTATTTTTCAAAATGTTTTAATAACCAGCATATTACAGATTACAATGCACTTTATATGAGCCAATATTGATGTAAATAGTTCTTGTACTCGTATAGAGGAGTTATGAAAACACAACATTACTTCTTACCAAAGTTCAATTATGTAAACTACGGTCGATGTCATTTGGAACTCGAGCAGATCCTCGTGAAGGCGCTCCAGTTTTGGAGTATTTCAGCGCTCGCAGTCGCAGGCCTCGGGTCCGTCCTCTGTTGCCTGGTAACCGTGCCGCTCAGCACTGCCCCTGCTGCTGCAGCGGGAGCGTGTGTGTGTGGGCCGAGGACGACGCGCGCGGTGGGAGAGTTTAGAAAAAGACCGTTTGAGCAGGCTGAAGTCTGCGACACACCGAGACGAGCTTTTACCTGAAAATGTGCCGTTTGGTGGTGCGTTTATCTGTAACTTACGTTTCAGTCCAATTGTGTCTTCTTCGATTACAGGCGTTTTTGTTGCTTAGAAACACGCATTCTGACTGTGAGCGGGCTCGCCTCTCTAAAGATCTGACCTGTAACTTGCCTGGCCTGGGGGTTCCTCTCTCTTGTTTGGAGATAGATGCGTTTAATGCCATACTGTGGAACATTTATACATGGGCTCCGGCCTCCTGATGGTGATAGTTTGAGGATTATTATATTGTTCATTTCCATGGCAACCGCTCTAGATATTCTTCACAGACATATAAATGAGTCAATGCGGAGTTCGATACTGATGCTGTCGATCACTCAGCAACTCGGCTCGCCAGGAGGAAATCAGTCCCTGTATTTTGTCCTATTGCCGTTAGAATTAGCTGTTAGCATTAGCCGTTAGTATTAGCCGTTAGCATTAGCCGTTAGCATTAGCCTTTAGCGTTAGTCCGCTAAAAAGAAAAATGATGCCTATCCAAATCCATCGACCACGTTTACACGAGGTCAAAGCTGATTTATTCTTAATTACATAAACATATGCCTAATTTGGTGTTTTGGTTCAAGACGATTGTCCAATCAGAAAGCAGAATGAGCCCCACCCGAGTCTCTCATTTGCGTTGCCAGATTGTCTGCTTAAATCCAGTTGGTTTAAATCCATGCCCACACTGGGTCTTCTGCAGGTCAAGGCTCTGGACAGGTTCAGGTCTAGCTTATGTTTTTTCTGCACCAGTAAAAGCTCAGGCTAGTCGCGGTTGAGACGGTTGGACCACTTGAATGTAGTTGTTGGCTTCACCGTTCATTAGTACACGGAACATCTGATTTGACGTAACTCCAGAGCATCAGCCCAGTGAGTCTGAGCAACGGCGCAGAGAGTATTTCAGGTCCATTCATGTCTACAGATATTTATCACTCTGAAACCTACGGATGCACAAAGCAACGATACCAACCTGCCACCAAAAATGTTACATGATGCACTTTACCTTTAGTTTCTTCTTTCCTTCTGTTCCGGCTCCTGTTTAACCCCAGAGACTTTAAAGAGTCAAATGCATTATGAATCCATGTCATGTGTCATGTTTATGAATATATATTGTTGTTGGTCTCTGTGGGCTAGCTTTAGCGTTAGCACTTCCTGCCTATCTTTATGGGGTTTTGGCGTCTGAAAGGATGACCAGGGAGTTTTGGGTGGACGTCTCTGACAACATTTCAAAGACTTTAAAACAGGTGAATACTTCCTCTGCGGACACATTTTAAAAGGAACGTGTTGAAACTCAATGCTAACGCTAATTCTACCGTTGAGCTGAACTATTTAGAAAAGTAAAACTAGGTTAAACAACAAACTGAAATAATCTTCACATCAAAAATATCAGATAGCCTTTACTTTCAAATGTACTTGTTGTTTATTTACGTTTACATTTGAAGCATTAGCTGTGAAAAGGTTAGCTCAGCAACTGTTTCCTGTTAGCTGTTAGCTGTTAGCTGTTAGCTGTTAGCTGTTAGCTGCCTAGCGCTAGCTGCTACTGCTGCTCGCGCGGCAGACTTCTGAACTTCTCCTTTCACACGAGCGAGGTGTGAACGCGGTAACAGAGAGCACAGTGTGAACTCTGAATACATGAATACATGAATACATGAAAACATGAATACATAAAAACATGAGGCTGTTACGTGTCTTCTCTTCTGTTAAACGCACACTTGGACGAGATCCACCAGGGAAATAACGTGACACAGTCGTCACGCGTTACAATATAATGCCATACTGTCGAGTATTCCCGGGTGAAGCAAAAACATGACGAGAGCCAGCAGATGCGCAGTGACCTCCTCATGTGGATCTTCTGGACCTCCCTCATGTGGACCTTCTGTTATCTGGACCTCCTCACGTGGACCTTCTTTTTTGTCTCTTTCTCTCAAACGTTGACTGGATTCTCACTTGTTTCACTTGTTTCACTTGTTTCACTTGTTTCACTTGTTTCACTTTTTCATATTTCTGGTTCAGATGGAAGAGCGGGAGGAGATGACCTAAAAAAGCTCCGCTCCTTCTGCCTCACACACATGAATTATGGATCACGTTCATCTTGGAGCTGAATATTCCATTTCTCACAAGCTGCAGCGAGCGCACGGTTCGTTTGTGAGAAGAACCTTAAACAAAGTCCTGATGAACTCTAGTTTTCTCTATAAGTGTTCTGAAGGTTAAAGACACGTCCAAACCGGCTCGTGAACACTTTGACTTTGGCATGTTTTAAAACTGAATAATGTTTACATGAGTTTACTCATCAGCATTGCTCCATCTACTGGCAGCAGAGGGAATCACCATGAGGAATTAAGTGCAGTGGGTTGTTATTTCCCCCCCGGGCCTGGTCCTCACACTCTTCCCTCTGAGTCCCGTCTGGTCCTCACCCTCTTCCCTCTGAGTGTGGTCCTGTCCTACCCTCTTCCCTCTGAGTCCGGTCCTGGTCCTCACCCTCTTCCCTCTGAGTCCCGGTCCTGGTCCTCACCCTCTTCCTCTGAGTCCTAGTTCTGGCTCAGAAGACCTGTCCATACATCAACTCGACAGCTCTTAATAACCTCCACGGATCATAAAAAAACGCAGTCGGTTGCATCATTCTTGCCCAGCCTCAGTAAGCACCGATGGGGGAGTCGAGGGGGGTCGAGGGGGGGTCTCTCGATGCACCGTGCGTTCCACTGCAGTCTCAGTTAATTAAAACCCACGGAGCGCTGCGTGTGAACTCGACCGCGACAGAAATCCAGACAATTCGCTCTGAAATAAGCCGTTTTTAGCCGTTTGGTCACAGAAAACGTCACAATATCCAAAAGAGTTCTGTCTTCTGAACACGTGCGTTATATCAGAGTGTAAACACGTGTCGCATTCACACACACGCACACATTTGTCACTCACACAGACTTTGTGATCACACAGACTGAACTGAATATGTCTCTCTTTGAAGAACATGTTTCTGAGTCGACTGATGAGGAAATGAATTGTTGCGTCAAGCTGCAGTGTCCTTTATCTCCCCCTCCCTTCATCAAACATGCTCTGCACAGTCAGAGCAACAACAAGAAAGTACTTTCACTCGTATGAAGCTGATTTGAGTGAAACTGTAGCCTCTGAATGGGCGATATCAAATATGAATATCTCAATAGGTCATTCTGGGACTTTCCCGATAACATGAAATAGATTACATTTATTTATTCCATCAGAAATGTGCTAAAATGTGCCTGTGAATGTCTACGTTGGGGTTTAAGTATTGTACAAACATGCATAAATCCCCGACCAGAGAGCAGAGCACGTTGGACGAATGTTACACAACAGTTCGCACCATGGCCCGAGCTGCTGTGGGCTTTTCAGAGCCACTAACATTTCTAATTACTAATGCGCAATTTCCTCCCAAAGTTCCTCACTTCATTATGGAGTTATACTTCTCCACTCAGTATTTTCCTTATATTCCAGTTTGAACATTTACAGTCAAGATAAACTGAGCTTCCTGTTTGGGCCCGGACCACCGTTACAGACTCAACTTCTTCAGTTGAAGCTGCTTGAGACGCCTTTGTGGTTTTGCTTGGTGCACTCGTGTCACATGCACTTTCATACGGTTGAGAGATTTGTTCTGTTCCAATCTAACACCAACTTTCTTCTCCACAGTCACCTCAGTTTTAGTGACCATCTCGCTCTGGTTTTCTTCCCTTCCGGACTGGTCTTGAGCTTCTTTTTCTGACTCTTTTCAGGTTCTCTTGGCGAACAATAACTGTCCAAAGGCAGTGGGAGAAAAGCAGTAAAAAACAGACAAGGTGAACTAAAATACTAAAATATGAAATACCATTGATAGTAAAAGTAGTCTTTATCAGAGGATAGTGCTCAAGCTATCTGAAGTAGTTTATTGATTGATTTAATAATGCCACTGTTTTTTTTCCGAAAGGATTTTTTGTGTGCACAAGATTCCCACACAGGTTTATTCAGGTGATTCACTGACTTCACAAGACTGAAATCATGGTCTTTGGCCCAACGAAACAAAGAGAAAGTGTTAGCAGTCTCCAGAGTCTCGTTCTAAAACCTACACATCAAGTTAGAAATCTGGGGTAATAATGGACTCAGACTTGGACTTTAACAGCCACGTCAGATCAATCACATCAGCAGCTTTTTACCATCTAAAAAACATTGCCAAAATCAAAAGTCTAGTGTCTAAACCAGACCTGGAGAGACTTATCCATGCGTTTGTCTCTAGTAGATTAGACTACTGTAACGGCCTGCTCACTGGCCTCTCAAACGACTGTAAAACAGCTGCAGTACATCCAGAGACGCTGCTGCTGGGTCCTGACTAGAACCAGGAGTACCATCACATTAGTCTCTCCATGCCTAGCACCAAAGTATATCTTGCAGTCCATCAGTATTTGGAACGCATTTGCACAGAGACCATAAAAAACTTATTTAATCATTATTTTTGTATTCATATTTAAGCCGACGAGGTAAATATGTAGTACGTTCAAGTGAATCAGTGGTCTCAGATGTTTATTCTGGCAGCACCTCCAGAGTTTGATCTGTACTGTCCAAGATGTGAGCAGTGGTCTGGGTGCGTGTGAGTCGGTCTTCTCCAGTGTCCGGTCCACAGGGCTGAGAGCGCATGACCCTCTTTCTTATCCTTAAAGCGACACTATGCAATTGTTGGGCAATAAAAAGAGGATCATGGGAAACAAAAATCAGTGGCAGCCCTCGTCAGGTGGCAGCCTCGTGAACTTACATAGTGACATTTTACTTTTTTTTTTTTCTCTTGCATTTTCCTTTTGCTGACCGTCTAAGTTTGTTCTAGTTTTGGGCAATTTGATTCATGCTTAGAGATCCCACAGGGGAACCCATTTTTCTCGACCAAAAAGGCAGCATTCTAAACATTCCTTGCCCAAATTATTTACATTATGAGCCATCACTGGTGTCTCGGGGACCTGAGCATCACACTTGGATTGATTTTTCCCCGTTTTACGACCACAAGTTTTCTCGCCAACACACACGTCTGTGTTGAGCAAACGTACCTCCCACTCCTCTAGTTTAAGGTACACAACTCGCTAAACTGATCGCCCCAGGCAACCCCCAGCTAAAGCTAACTTTAAATTTTGCTTTTAGTTACGGTGTGAGTAAGCCAGGCCTGGTCTTGGCAGGGCAGTGGCCTCTTGCCAAGTGACCAAGCCAAGAATGTGCTGTCAAAACAGACTAAACCTCCTCAGACTCCAGCTAAACTCGTTTGAGGACACGGCAGCATATGTGCAGCACGGATTCAAAAAAAAAAAAAAAATTCAATACATTAAAATGCCCTATTATTCCCAGGAGAGAAGAAATTAGACCCCTTTTCCTTGACACAACTGAGAGAGACAAACTCACACCCAAAGTGTTCTATGAGTCCCAGCGCGGGCGTCGTCCCCTCAGGCCTGTGATTCAGTCCTCTCGTCTTGAATTTGTGGAGGAATGAGCTGGAAACAGGTATGTTGAGGTGGCCAAACCCTGCTTCACACGACCCACGAAGACAGACCACCGGCGACATGAGTAGCCCTGTTCGTGACGCCACAATTGCTGTGGAATTTCTGTAAAGGAGTACCAAGAAATAAACGGGTGAATAGAGTTTGTCTTTCTCAAAAGGTGGATCTTTATTTCCTCGTGCACAGTAAATAATCACTTCCCCTGACACAAGCAGCTATCCCCCAACCCCCGAACAATGTCAG
>BJKM01001304.1:5000-60425 GCA_015082035.1 Chaenogobius annularis | reverse complement strand
GCTCCGTCTCCATGGACGCGTTACTGCTTCACTTAGAATGTTCTACCCTGTCTCCATGGAGACAAGCAGATGACACCACACACAAACAGACAGAAAATGAGATTTTGGGGTTCAATTTGTCCGTTCAGTCGTACGAGACAATAATTCAAGACTACCAACACAATAACTGTTCCTTTGGCTTTAATATTCCACGGTGTAAATAAAGCGTTCCACATACAGAGGGTTCCGTACTGTTGCTTTCGTAATAAATCACGTAAAATACAATTGATGGAAAACTTTGATGATGCCAGCCAGTCACAGTTTCTCCATTAAAATGATATCATGTTCTACTTTACTTTTGTCTTCATACGGGAATTTAGAATGTTTTCCTTACAAACTTCTAAATGCTTTGTTCATTGTTTTTATTTGTATTTATTTATTTTTGCTAGTTTACGGTCGTGATGCTGTTTTGTCCCACGCCGCCGCCGGTGCCTGAACCCGGCCTAATCCAGCTCCAGCGCTGAGCGGCCATTTTGGTCCCACCTCGCCCCGACACAGCAGCGCCACTTCGGCCCCACAGAGATGGACCAAACCGAGCTCTGGACCCGCGATTCGGCCTCCCGCCTCCTCTGAAGCCCCCCACCGAGCCCCGGCGCCCCTTTCCGCACGTCTGGACATGTTTTTGGACGCACTTTGGAGCGATTTTCTCCGGGAAGCGGCCGCCGACAGACATTAACTAGTCCGCCGTAGTTCGTCTCAAGCCCCGGAATAGAGAGACGCACAGTGATTTTTACAAGTCATAACGAAGGTGCTGAAACGCAAATCCTCCCGTTTAACGTTTCTACCACTTTGTATTCTCTTGCGTTTTGAATCCGTACAATTTTGGAGCGTTAACAGTTGGAAATTCGGCCGAAACACGTCCGGTGTTACGCCGAATTATGCACCCCCTGTTTAGAAGCGCGTCTTTACTCCAACCGGCAGCGACTTTTTAAAGGTTTTTGTGCTCGTTTTACAATCAAATTCCGTTTTTAAGGTCATTTTTACAATCAAATGTCTTTGTTTAAACCGAAATGAGCTATTCTGCATTCTAATATAATCTTTTGACTGGAGAACGCTTGGCTTTTATAGACCGAAGTGTCGAGTACTTTTTTTCAGACTGTTTTTTTCCTGGTCCTTTTGTGCTGAAATTGTTTTTTTGTTGTTGTCATTTTACAATTAAATGTCTTTATCTACGCCTAATTTAGCTTTTCTGTCATCTAATTTTAGTCCCACAGGTTACCATTTGGCTATTGTAGTAGAAAAGGAGCATATGTTAGGCACTTTTGACATTGGCTTCTTTTTTTCCCCGTCCTTTTTTATAGAATAAAATGTCCGTGTTTTGATGGTTATTTTTCCCACAAACTGTCTTTGTCTACACATAACTTAGTTACTCTGTGTTCTACTTTAATCTTTAGGCACTTTTACAGAAAGGATGCATATGTTAATATCATTTTAAAACAAAGTGTCCCAGGCTGCTTGCTGTCGCGGTGTGGTGCAGTTCCAAGCACTAATTTGGTATTTTATTTTTGCAGTGTTTTTTGCCGTTTGGAGCCAAAGGGATGTTATTGTCTTCTGGGGAACACTTTTCGCGATAACACCGGTCCTCCGCGTTGAGATTTGGTCCATGCCGAGGCCGTTTCCCCGCACAAACCTTTCTTTTGTCGGCCCTCGGACTGCGCGTGGAGTCGGCGGACTTTTGTGTCTGTTTTTTGGGGATTTAAATCTTTGAAACAAACGAGGAGGAAACGATGTCAACCAAAACGCCTTTGCCGACTGTGAACGAAAAATCGACGGAAAGTGTAAGTACAACTCGTTTGGATCTCCTTTGCAACGTTATACTTCCGGATTTAACTCTATCAAAGTCATATCAAGTTTAAATCAACTTTGTGCTGTTCTGATGATTGCCAAGTTTTCCTTGATGCATTTTGCACTTTTGTGTCTGTGGAACCGTAAACAAGTATATCCTCTCCGCTAAACACGCCCTAACTGAAGTTTCGTCACACTTATCACGTCCAACCGGGATTAGAAATATAGATTGAACTCTGAATTTTGCCACTGAAGCCTAACTTATCCGTAGATTGAAGTTATTACTTTTATTCAGGCTCGAAATGGAACCAAACTCTTGCTCTTCGCCCGTTTCTTTCTGGCAGGCAACAGTAGTTTACGTCCCGCGCTCTCATTGGCCGGTTCGAGCCGTCAGTCATCGCGTTCGGCCGTTCAGTGTCCAAATATGGGCACGTTGGTCCCGCCCCCGCGTGACTCCAGGTTAAAGCGTCGACGGCCAAACAAACGGAGCTTCCGGTCTGAGGTTTTTCACCGTAAAACGCGCCGTTTTTGTGGCGCAATTCTGCCGCTAATCCCGTGTTTTGGCCATTTCGGACTTATATAAGGGTCGGACCGTCAGAACAACGCAAACGCACGCGTCTTCAGTGAAAACGGCATTGTAGAAGTCCGTTTGTTTTCTCACTGACGAGCCTTTTGTGCTAAAAGATATGGCACTTTAGTCGATTAATCGGTCGGCGGTGTGTTAGCCGACCAAATGTTCCGCACAACGGCCGAAACGAGAAAGCGTCGTTTTTAAAATCTATTGAATGAAAATCCAGATATTAAGGAGGCACTGCAGGTGGAATAATATTAAAGCTCAATTTGAAACTTTGACTGTCATTTACTGACATAAATGTAAAAAAAGAGAACGTTTTACACAAGTATACGTTTTATGTGTGAACTTGCCAACATTGAACATATTTGGGACATAAAAATGTGAACAAATGCTTGGCAGGTGTAAAGGACTAGTTTCATTTTGTACCTATTGAAACCAGTCATTGAAACCTGGCTGTGGTCAGAAAAACACAGAGAGGGTTTGAGTGAGGAAATGTTAGGTTTAAATAAATGAAGTTTAGAATTGGATATCAACAAACGACAGGAAAATCTAAAAAAGTAGAGTACTTTCTGCCTCTGGGAGGCAAATGTATTTGGAGAAAACAACCTTTGGAAGATATAATGTCCTTTATAAAGCTATAGATTCCAGTGGATTAAATGAAATAAAAGTTGTAGAAAAAGATTCAGTTGTAGTCATCTGGACTCTGTTTTAGAAAAAACAAAATGTTTCAACTCTCATCCAAGAGTCATTCTCAATCAGAGAAACAAGTCTGAATCTTAAACCTTAAGGTTTAAGATTCAACCTTCCCGTTGTTTATAATGGTCTGCTGAAACCCTGGAGACGCCCTGGGCATTCGGATGCTAAATAGGCACTCAAGGTGAGGCAGGGAACAATAGAACCAATAGGCCCACCCAGTTTCAATGGGCCATTGCAGGAGGTCCCGCCCTGTGGGCGGGGCTCTCACAGAGTAGGATATAAACAAGAGTTCTCCAGACTTGTCTTTCTGATTGAGTGACTCTTGGATGAGAGTTGAAACGTTTTGTTTTTCTAAACAGAGTCCAGATGAAACAACTGAATCTTTTTCTACAATGGAACCCTCCTTACGAATGAGGGATTACACCGACATGAAATAAAGTTCTTTAGGTGCAGGTTGGACAAGTATTTCGATGTACCTTTTTTAAATGCACTTTTCCTGTTTAAAAACTGATTCTTGTTTGGATCCGGACTGTCGTACGATCAAAGAAAGGAGTAATAAGAGTGGTAATGACACAACCGTTCATGGTTACTGTAGTTTAAGATGCAAGACTTGATATGCCACAGAATATTGATTTAAAAAGATGGAAAGCCCTCCATTGTTTGTTTCATGTGATTCACACCACTTGACAGCCGCCCCAAAACGAGGCTAAATGAGGCCCAATCTGGACTGAAATCGGCCCTTTCTATCGTTTCCCCTTCTTTAAATGGTGCAAGAGCTTTCTGTTGTTGCATGTGTTTGTTTCTTTTGCAATATCCAAAGTGCACTTGTCAATATTGCGCCGTAGATGTTTTTTGCGGCGTGTCGTGCTTCCGTCATAGAAAGGATTGAAGAAAAAAAATATTTAGTAAATGATGTCATTTAAATGTTTTGTCACAATTGTGATTTCCATTCAATTGTTTATTTTTTAAAACATTTTTTGGTGGTTTTCCTTTGTTCCCCCCCCCCCTTTTTTTTGTTGTTGTTGAAATGCATACAAATAAACAAGGAAAGAGCAGGATAAATAAGACAAAACATGACTTCCATTCAGTTTGCTGACTCTTTCCATCAATATTGAAATGCGCTCTAGGATTGGACTGAAGTGGCTCGTTTGGATATGTTTTGTCTGAAGTTGCTTTTTTTTTATTGTGTTGAATAAAGACTGAATCATTTGCGTTTAAAAAATAATTTTATTTTGATCATTGTCAGGTTTATCTGCGCGATACAGACTTTAAAACACACACGAAAACACCATTATTAGAAAAGCACCGGAGTTTTTTAATGAGAATGCCAAAAAAGAATAAACAATTCAGCATTTTCATCGATAATACTTTTTTGTGTGAATATTCTTTATTTAGAAGGCTTCAGTTGCCAAAATTGAACCTTTTTATTTGGTTAAAAATGAATAAAGTCGACACAATAATAATCATTTGACTGGGCGACGCCTAAAATGATTAGTTGCAGTTTTATAAAGATGCATCATTTATAAGATCTCGGATTGGGCTGAATAGTGATTCTTTGGCTCATAGATTTTCTATCGATTAATCGTTTAATACTGAATAATTGACTTGAGTAAGGCTTGTGAATATGAGATTTTGTCATTTGACCCAGATTAAAGGGAATTTCGGGTTAATAATAAATGACTGGAGCATTTATCTGAGCTGCTCGGTAACCACGGCGGTTGCACCGCTCGTGATTGGACGGAGAAGTGAGAAGAGTCTGGAGATGATTTACGGATTTAATAAACAGTGTTTTTGAGGCTCGGGGGAAGAGGACCTTGTAACCAGCTTCATCAAACTGTGAATGAAGCTAAATGTGACTAGGGTGTTTTTGAGGCCGGGGGAAGAGGACCTTGTAACCAGGCTTCATCAAACTGTGAATGAAGCTAAATGTGACTAGGGGTGTTTTTGAGGCTCGGGGGAAGAGGACTCGTAACCAGGCTTCATCAAACTGTGAATGAAGCTAAATTTGACTCTAGGGTGTTTTTGAGGCTCGGGGGAAGAGGACCTCGTAACCAGCTTCTACAAACTGTGAATGAGCTAAATGTGACTCTAGGGGTGTTTTTGAGGCTCGGGGAAGAGGACCTCGTAACCAGGCTTCATCAAACTCGTGAATGAAGCTAAATGTGACTAGGGTTTTTTGAGGCTCGGGGAAGAGGGCCTCGTAACCAGGCTTCATCAACTGTGAATGAAGCTAAATGTGACTAGGGGTTTTTGAGGCTCGGGGAAGAGGCTCGTAACCAGGCTTCATCAAACTGTGAATGAAGCTAAATGTGACTAGGGGTGTTTTTGAGGCTCGGGGAAGAGGCCTCGTGACCAGGCTTCATCAAACTGTGAATGAAGCTAAATGTGACTCTAGGGGTGTTTTTGAGGTCGGGGGAAGAGACCTCTGAACCAGGCTTCATCAAACTGTGAATGAAGCTAAATGTGACTAGTGGTTTTTGAGGCTGGGGGAAGAGGACCTTTGTAACCAGGCTTCATCAAACTGTGAATGAAGCTAAATGTTGACTCTAGGGGTGTTTTTGAGGCTCGGGGGAGAGGACCTCGTAACCAGGCTTCATCAAACTGTGAATGAAGCTAAATGTGACTTAGGGGTGTTTTTGAGGAGAACCATGTCCGAACAGCTAAACGCTGCCCCTCGCCGCCGCAGCGTTTAGCATCGCTGCCTCGCCAATGTTCTGCTTTTCACGTCACCCATACTGGCGTAAGACGAGGTGTGGGCTGTCTCAAATATCAGGGTCGTGCGTTGTGGCGCGTCTCAGAAATATCAGGGCATGTCGTTGTGGGCGCGTCTCAGAAATATCAGGGGCGTGTCGTTGTGCGTGCGCATGGCGTCTCAGAAATTCAGGGCGTGTCGTGTGGGCGTGTCTCAGAAATATCAGGGGCGTGTCGTTGTGGGCGCGTCTCAGAAGTATAAGGGCGTGTCTTCGTGAGTGTTTCTCAGATCTTAGAGTTGTCGGGGTGGTCCGATGGTCGATACTGATAATAAGACCACACGTTTAACCTGACACTTTGGTAACTGTGGTGACCATGTCTTTCTGAGGTGTTTCCTCCTCATTTTAAAGGTGGAGGTTCAATCCCAGAGCCTCAAACCAAGAGAACAAAGTGTTGAATTCACTAAATTAACAAGACATTTTTGTCGGCTAAAATTAAAAATAATTGTTTGACAAACTTCTGACTAAAACAAAATTATTTTAGTAAAGATCGTTTAGTCAAGCCTGAAGACTAAATTAAAACGTTTTGTCAAAATTAACACGGGTTTATTAGAGCTGGAATACAACCAGGAACAAGTCCAGACTGAACCAAGACTCAAAAACAAGGACTGACCAAAAAAAAAAGACTGGACTTTAAAAACAGGACTTTAAAAAACAAGACTTTAAAAACCAGGACTTTAAAAACCAGGACTTTAAAAACCAGGACTTTAAAAAACAAAACAGGATTTTAATAAACATGACTTTAATTAAAACATCCAGAACTTAAAAAAACCAAACCAAGACTCTAAAAATATGAGAACTCTATAAAAAACCAGAACCCAACCCGTTTAAGAACGCTTCATTCTCCCGTCAGTGCAAAGCTTTGTGCTCTTATTCTGAAATCCCGTGACTTCCTGTGGGCGTGTTCATGTGGCAGCGCTGACACACACACACACACACACACACTCACACACTCGGCCGCTTCCTCCCCGCTCGGCTCAAACTCAGGACACACTAAAGAGAAGGAACACTTTATTTATGGGACATCTTCTTTAGTGGGCCATTTGAAACATGACGGGCGCTCAAACCAACAGGAGGCACCGCAGTTTTGTGAGTAAAACACACAATCACATCTACAGCGTTTGCCAATCGTTGTCGATAAAGTTTGGTTTGTATTGTTTAAGTTGTGGAAACAGTTAACACGTTTTAGTTGAGCTTTTGCTTTCATGTAAAAGCGTTTGCCGTCTTGTTTTAGTGCTTTTTGTGCTTTTGAAATCAGAATTGAAGTAAAAGTAGAAAACCCGGCCTGAAACCAGGTTGGACCAAGAATAACAATAGAGCGAGTCATTAAAACAGGTTTGACCAAGAACTGGAGGACGAGTGAGGAGCTAAACCTGGTGCAACACGTTCCCAGGGGCTAAAAAAGGGGTCCTGCCCCAAATGCCAGGATGGAAGCTGAAGTGGAGCCGCACTAAACGATCAACAGTCATTACGGCCCAGTCACTAACGAAGCGCAGCCAATCCACTCTTTTTAGATGATCGACAACTCATTTGGCGATTGGATTGTTGTCGTCCGGGCGATCGGGGACTGGGCTGACATAATGACAGCGATAAGACCAAGGGGGAGAAAAATGACATTCCAACCTTCCAATCCGACAGTCCAAAATGGACGGATTTGAACGATTATTTGAATCTGCCCTTTTGTGTTCGATGGTTAATCTTGGAAAAAAAGAAAATATTCTTTTCAGTTTTTATGTACTTCAAGTGTAAAAAGTACGTGACGGATTTGAAGAACTATTAAAGTGTTAAATGAAGTGATTTTGATGAATAATTGTGCCGATACATGGTCATAATAATAATAATAATAATAATAATAATGAATCATAATAATAAGGATAATATTAAATCATAATAATATGAAATCATATTAATATTATGAAATCATAATATTATAATTAAATCATAATATTAGGATTAAATCATAATATTATTATGAATTCATAATAATAATAATAATAATAATATGGAAACGTCTTTGTCCTTGCACAGCGTTACTTTAGCTTAATCTGGATCTAATTGAGAAGAATTTCCATTTTGTGGCGGTAACTAGGGGCGGACGACATGGCAACAAGTCAAAAGCACCATTTTCTTGGAGCTGGATCACAATTTTTCCATTTTTACCACGATTCCTTCAACAGCTTTAAACGAGAAATGGTGGACTTTTATCCCGCTCTAGTCTTAACAATTTAACCCAAAGGATGGTCTAGTATTGGATCGTAGAATGGTCGTTGGTCGGCGGCGCCAACGTTATCAACTTTTTGAATGGTGCACTGGTGGAAAAGCGCAGACTGTTCCTTTATGTCGCCGTCCTCCGGTCCGTCCGAGCGCTCTGACCTTATCCCAGTTTGTTGTTTTTATCCTGGATCGGACTGAAACGGCCCTAATATCCAGTTTTCTAAAAAAATACCTGGCAAACGTCTGGGAGAAAACGCAGTTGGTTTCAGAGTCTCTCGCTAAAGCTCCGTTTGACCTCGTTCTTGTTCTTTAACGTTATTATTGTGTCCAAACAAGTGGCTTTTCTGGACTGTGGCGATTTCTACATCGCAGACCCAAACGTGCAACTGGAACCCGGACTGAACCCGGACTGAACCCGGACTGAACCCGGACTGAACCCGGACTGAACCCGGACTGAACCCGGACTGAACCCGGACAAAGTCGAATGTTTTGATCGTAAAAAGTTTTCTTGAAATGGACGATGTCGGCGGCGTCCGTTAAGAGTTTGGCCTCGTCTTCTTTCACACAGTTTAGATCTAAAATGTGAGATGAAATATAAGTTAGAACATTGATTTTCAACTCGAACATTAGTTTTACCTTGAACATTTTCTTAAATTTGATTTGATTTACGGCGTTGGAGCGTCCTGAACCGGCTGCTAACCCAAGAAAAGAAAAACGGGTTCAGTGGCACGAACAATATTTTCTACCTCGTGGAAGAGGTTTTTCCCACAGAAAGTGATTTGGTGGTGTTTTTAGGACGTTTTTAGGACGTGTTGCATGTCTTTAGTCGATGTCGACGTTGGGTTTCCGCCCTTCAAAAGTCTTGGGTTTTTTGCTTCACCCAAAACATGTTTCCGTGTCCGACGTTACAGACGGGATTAAAATGTCGTCATGTCTGTAAGTGATTCTGCTTTCTCGGCCGTGGTTCAGGCGTGGCACGGACCACGAGCCGGACCACGAGCCGGACCACGAGCCGGACCACGAGCCGGACCACGAGCCGGACCACGAGCCGGACCACGAGCCGGACCACGAGCCGATTTTCTGTTGTCCGGGCAAAGGTTCGTCCGACCGCGCCACAAGTACAGACCGCCCCGATCGCGGTTAAACGCTGAACCGAGCGCTTCCCGAACCGAGCGCTTCCCGAACCGAGCGCTTCCCAGGCGCTTCCCAGGCGCTTCCCAATGAAACCCAGTGATATTGTATTGAAACTCCAGATCGTGCTCCGGCTCGTTTTACGACTCACGTCAGGGAGTGAAATGATGAAAGGAACTGATGCAAACGCACGTGTGACTGTAAATGTCCTGTGCAGGTGAACCACGTAACGGAAGGACCGGTCCAGCTGCTTTTGGGACTGAACTCGATAAAGATATTTAAGATAAAGTAGTAGTTTGGACTGTAAACGTGGGATTCTTGTGTCAGTTTAGCGGTTCAGAGGTCACTCAGAATCCTGACTTGACGAATCACATTTGTGGAGCTCTGAATCCACTTTGTTTGAGCGGAGTTTGTAAAAGCGCCCGTTGTTCTGACCCTGTCGACCAAAATGAATATCTGGACATCTCTTTGGGTTTGTAAAGAGGGTAATCAGATCCAGTGGTGGCGTTAATCTGTGTTCCTCTGAATGTCGAACATCAAGTCGTTTTGGGGGAAAAGGCAAGAAAAGTGATTCATTTATTTTAGGGATAAAAATAAACAGAAACTAGTTTATTTATTATTATCACTAGTTTTATTTATTTTATCTATTTTATTATGTTTTATCTATTTTTTTTATTTTTTATTTTTATTTTTAAGTACAATAAACGCAACAAAACCGATCCAAAGCAGAGAAAGCATCGCCAATCCAAATCAGTCGACAGCCAATGAAATAAGGGAAACTTGGGACATAATCAAACCAAACGTCCATTTAGTCCAGTCCTAAATCTGTCCCATTTCAAATCGAGTTCAAATGTCATTTTGTCCATTTTGTGCCCGTCCTGTCCCTGATCGTCACTGTCATCTGTGTGTGAGGGTCTTTATTTGCCCATTGAGGATGTTCCAGAGGTAACGGTCTATTGTGTCATGGCAGGAGTCCTGAGGCCCACGTACATAATCCTGAAGTCCGTGCCATGGTGATGTCACATACTGTCTGCAGAACTTTATTGATCTCAGTTAACAAGTTTTAACACTAACCCAAAAGGACTATTCAAACATCTAAAAACCTGAGTGCGATTCTACTGCTATTTACCGTGACCCTGAACTTTCACACAGGCAGCCTCCATTTGCTTTAGCTAAGATGCTAAAGATGCTAACTATGCTAACGCCGTATTTAGCCGCGACGATGGAACATCGTCTTCTGGATTGTGAAACAAACTCTGAATCGCTGACGTTTGCCGGATGAGAGACCCTCGGCTGCGTCTTGGCGCTCGCGCGATCGGCCGACACTTGCGCGGCGATCAAAAACGGATGCACGCAGGGACGGGACAATAAACAATCATCGTTTACGGCGTTAAACAAGGGGACAATAATGGTTTGGTAAAATGGTCATCGTGGAAGCTCCTCAGGCGCTGTCTTCTTGATCATGATGGTTTTCATTCATCACAGTTCAAAACTATAATCGTTTGACGTGGAGCTACTTCATGATCAAGTTCTAATTATTCATAACATGACGTTTCCTCACTTTTATTGAGCTTATGAAACATCAACAAATTTGCTGAAATGTTTTTTGTTTCATGTCTCATGATGTCTCCTCATGATGTCTCCTCATGATGTCTCCTCATGTCTCCTCATGATGTCTCTCATGATGTCTCCTCATGATGTCTCCTCATGATGTCTCCTCATGATGTCTCCTCATGTCTCCTCATCATGTCTCCTCATCATGTCTCCTCATGATGTCTCCTCATGATGTCGCCTCATGATGTCGCCTCATGATGTCGCCTCATGATGTCGCCTCATGATGTCTCCTCATGATGTCTCCTCATGATGTCGCCTCATGATGTCGCCTCATGATGTCGCCTCATGATGTCGCCTCATATGTCTCCTCATGTCGCTATGATGTCGCCTCATGATGTCTCATGATGTCTCCTCATGTCTCATGATGTCGTCTCATGTCTCCTCATGATGTCCCCTCATGATGTCTCCTCATGATGTCTCCTCATGATGTCTCCTCATGATGTCTCCTCATGATGTCTCCTCATGATGTCTCCTCATGTTCCTCAATGATGTCGCCTCATGATGTCGCTCATGATGTCGCCTCATGATGTCGCCTCATGATGTCGCCTCATGATGTCTCCTCATGATGTCTCCTCATGATGTCGCCTCATGATGTCGCCTCATGATGTCGCCTCATGATGTCGCCTCATGTCGCCTCATGTCGCCTCATGTCTCCTCATGATGTCTCCTCATGTCTCCTCATGATGTCTCTCTCATGTCGCCTCATGATGTCGCCTCATGATGTCTCATGATGTCTCCTCATGTCTCCTCATGATGTCGTCTCATGTCTCCTCATGATGTCTCCTCATGATGTCTCCTCATGATGTCTCCTCATGATGTCTCCTCATGTCTCCTCATGATGTCGCCTCATGATGTCGCCTCATGATGTTCGCCTCATGATGTCGCCTCATGATGTCGCCTCATGATGTCGCCTCATGATGTCTCCTCATGATGTCTCCTCATGATGTCCGCTCATGATGTCGCCTCATGATGTCGCCTCATGATGTCGCCTCATGATGTCGCCTCATGTCGCCTCATGTCGCCTCATGTCGCCTCATGTCGCCTCATGATGTCTCCTCATGATGTCTCCTCATGTCTCCTCATGTCTCCTCATGATGTCTCCTCATGATGTCTCCTCATGATGTCTCCTCATGACTGTCGCCTCATATGTCGCCTGATGATGTCTCCTCATGATGTCTCCTCATGATGTCTCCTCATGATGTCTCCTCATGATGTCTCCTCATGTCTCCTCATGTCGTCTCCTCATGTCTCCTCATGTCTCCTCATGTCTCTTTAATGTGACGACTGGAAACTGTAAAGTTTGCAATATGAGTAAACGCGAGAGGTTTACGCGAGGGGCTTTGAAGTGTGCTGAAGATGGTCAGAATGTGTTTGTGGCTGAATGAAACCTTAAAGTTCCACGTGAAGGTTCTGCGGTTCTTCTGACTCTGTTTGGTGTAGAACCTGTGGAGAAGGTTTATCACAGTTTTACTCACGTTAAGCTGCAGTTTGTGAAGACATTTGGAGAGTTTAAAATGACAGGAAGTGGAGCTGAGTCCCTCTGTGATGTCATCAGTGTGATGTCATCAGTGTGATGTCATCAGTGTGATGTCATCAGTGTGATGTCATCAGTGTGATGTCATCAGTGTGATGTCTTCAGCGTGCGACACAGAGACAGTTGACACTGAACTGACGCACTAAATGGTCAGGATTATGATTCTTATTGAGTTCTGAGGTTTACACTGTGCCCTGAATCCGCCCGTTTAAAGGGGTCTAACCCTGTCATAGACTTTAACCCTGAACCTGTGATTTAACCCTGGCTCTCTGTCCCCGCAGCACTCGTCGTCCCACAGTAACGGGCGCACGGACGGCGGCTCGCGCTCCTCCCGCTCGGGCGTCCGGACGCGCAGCTCCGACGACGCACAGCCGCCGCACGTCGGGAACTACAGGCTCCTCAAGACCATCGGGAAAGGAAACTTCGCCAAAGTCAAACTGGCCCGGCACATACTCACGGGCAGAGAGGTGAGCGCCACCTCGAGGCGCCCGGAAGGGTTAGGGTTAGGGTAAGATAAGAATAAATACAACAAATAAAAAGAGCCAATCTGATTCCTGAGGACAACTGGAACGCAGCGTTATGTCTGTCCCGACAAAGACCACCACAACTGCAGAAGTCTTCAGGAAATGTCACAGTTGGTTCTATTCATGCAGATTCCGGCTCTAATGAGGCTAGTTTGGATGCTAGTTTCAGTTTAGACTAGTTAGATGAGGGTTAGTTAGTTAGTTAGGACAAAGCTAACCTGTCTCCAGTGAACAGACCTGCAGAGCCTTTAGATCGTGGAGTTTTCCTTAGTAACAGTCTTCTGACACACACACATGTTCTGACACACACACACATGTTCTGACACACACACACATGTTCTGACACACACACACATGTTCTGACACACACGCATGTTCTGACACACACACACATGACACACACGCATGTTCTGACACACACGCATGTTCTGACACACAACGCATGTTCTGACAGCACACGCAATTTCTGACACCAGCATTTGTCGCATGTTTTTGACACAGAGTAGTTCCCACACGATGTTTCTGACACACACAGCCATGTTTCTGACACCATCAGTTGCCACGCATGTTCTGACACACACGCATGGTTCGTGACACACCACGCATGTTCTGGACACACACACGCATGTTCTGACACCACACCGCAATGTTCTGAACACACACCGCACTGTTCTGAACACGCATGTTTGCAGCACACACACATGTTCTGACACACACATGTTCTGACACCACACAGATTGCAGTTCTGAACACACATTGTCACGCACGTTCTGACACACACACGCATGGTTCTGACACACACACGTTTGACACACACTACGCACGTTTCTGCACACACACACATGTTGGAAACACATGTTCTGACACACACACACACGTTCTGACACACACACTACATCGTGTCTGACAAACATGTCGAGCACAGTGTTTCTGACACACACACACATGTTCTGACACACACACACATGTTTTCTGAACACACTCACACCATGTTCTGGACAAAGTCTGCACAACACATGTTCTGACACACACCCATGTCTCTGCACACACATGCATTCAACAGGCATGTTCTGACACACACACCACATGTTCATGACACACACCATGTTCTGACACACACACATGTTCGACACACACATGTTCTGAACACACACATGTTCTGACCCAACCAACATGTTTGCACAGCACACACACATGTTCTGACACACACAACATGTCTGAACACACCACACATGTTTCTGACACACACGCATGGTTCTAGACACCACCACACATGTTCCTACACCCACCATGTTCTTTTACGGCACTGCACGATGTTCTGTCCAAGTCACGCACGCATGTTTGTCACGCACGCACACATGTTCTGACACACACACACGTTCTGACACACCACCACACACACGTTCCTGTCACGCACCACGTTCTGTCACGCACACCTGTTCATGATGAACACACACGCATGTTCTGTCACGCACACAATGTTCTGACACACACGACGTTTCTGTCACACACAGCACACGTTCTGTCACACACGCGCATGTTCCTGTCACGTCCACTATGTTCTGCACGCACAGCACACACGCACGTTCTGTCCACGCACAACACGCACGTTCTGTCACGCACACACGCCGTTCTGACACACACATGTTCTGAAACACACACACACATGTTCTGAGCACACCACACACACAACATGTTCTGACACACCACCACACACACATGTTCTGACACAACACACACACACACATTCTGCACACACACACACATTGTTCTGCACACCACACCACACACACAATGTTCGACACACACCACACACACAATGTTCTACCACACACACACCACTGTTCTGACACACACACACACATGTTCTGAACACACAACACAATGTTCTGACACACACACACACACACATGTTCTGACACACACACACACACACACACACATGTTCTGACACACACACACACGTTCTGACACACACACACACACACACACACGTTCTGACACACACACCACACACACAAACACGTTCGACACACACACACACACACACACACACACATGTTCTGACACACACACACACACATGTTCTGACACACACACACACACACACATGCTTGACACACACACACACACACACATGTTCTGAACACACACACACACACACACATGTTCTGACACACACACACACACACATGTCTGCACACACACACACAACATGTCTGACACAACACACACACATGTTCTGACACACACACACACACACATTTCTGACACACACACACACACACATGTTCTTGACACCACACACAGTTCTGACAACACACAACACACCACACATGTTCTGACACACACACACCACATGTTCTGACACACACGTGTTCTGACTGTAAATACTTGTGTTCCAGGTGGCCATTAAGATCATAGACAAGACCCAGCTCAACCCCAACACCTCCAGAAGGTAGGTCTGCACTGCATGTGCTTGCTACACGTCTGGGGGCTCAGACTGTGACCTTTTCCTTTCTTTAGTCCAAACTCTATGAGCTGCAGAAAGGGTCGATTAGTCAGACTCATTAAAGTCCAGTACCTTTTGGACACTAATTATTCATCTGGTGTTGTCCTGTCGCGGCCTGTCACGTCGTCGTAGCCCCGTCGTTCGTAGCCCGTCGTCGTAGCCTTGTCGTAGCCCCGTCGTCGTGGCCCCGTCGTCGTGGCCCCGTCGTCGTGGCCCCGTCGTCGTGGCCCCGTCGTCGTGGCCCCGTCGTCGTGGCCCCGTCGTCGTGGCCCCGTCGTCGTAGCCCCGTCGTCGTAGCCCCGTCGTCGTAGCCCCGTCGTCCTATGTAGACCGTGCAGTGGGTTCTCTTGTGCTGCTCTGAACCGGAGCGGGCTCGACAGCGCCACCTTCCTGTGAGATGAACCTGAACAGGAAGAGCCTTTGCTCCTTTAAGATGCTAATGTCCCTCAGAGACTCAATGGACGGTTGAGGCTTTCACTGCAGTTTGAAGTCTCCTCTTTTGTTCAGACCCGGGAGCATTAACGAAACCAGACCGGGTTTGATCTGAAGAACTCATTTCAGACCCGGTTTAACCTAAAGCGGCTCCAAAGGTGGTGTTCTGAAGATGTTTCGTCCGCGCGCCACTTCTGTGTCTGAGTTTAGGCTCAGGAGGCGCCTCGACCATCGACTCTTGAGACTGTCGAGTGCGAGAGAGAAGTCGTCTTGTGATCGTCTCATTAAACACATGAAAACAAAGAGTAAAAAACTCACAAAGCACAAATATGGCTCTGAATGTCGTTCTGTAATTCATGAGTTCTACGTCCCAGATGAATACACGTGTTGAGACTGAAGTGCAGCTGATGGTGATGGTTTGGGGCGGGGTTTGGACTGTCCGCTCCAAACATCAGATCAAGAACATTTACAATGTAAAATCAAATACAAAATACAACAGTAAAATCAATACAATAGTCAAATGAAATAAAAATAAAATACTATTGTAAAATAATAAAAACAAATGCAGTAGTAAAATAAAAACAACAGTATAATAGCAACAAATAAAATACTGTTATAAAAAACAAAACAAAGGTTAGTCAGTCTTCGCTTCACAGAAAAGTGTGAATGGAAGAATTGGAATGGTGAAAGTAAATTGTATTTTGGTTGTTGAAATGCGTGTTGTTTTCCTGCTTCAGAGTCTGTCAGTCCCAGCGACCCCAACCGCGTTCGTTCTTTAGATATCGACTTCAGCTCCGGCCTCTGCTCCACGTCAGATTTTCCACCACAAAACCATTGATTTCTCTGTTGCCCTCTGGCACCGGCCGAAGCCGCAGAGCGACCGGCCGCGCACTGCCACCGGAGAAACTGGCATCGGCAGAGTCCCTTCTCCCTCAGAGACGCGCCGCTTTATTTTAGGAAACTGTAGTAGGCTTAATATTGGAATATTAATAGTAAAGCGTTTGACTGACGGATCAAAGGCACGACGCTCACAAAGTCTAATTTTAGAAAGTCTGTGAAGCGCCTCCAATTGGACCTGACAGTAACATTGTGATTGGATCGGAGTTCCAGAAAGCTCTGTTATCAATGCTAAATAAAAAGTAAGTCAAAGACATGGCTTAGGTGATGGAGGCGCTGGTTGCCCCTTAATGCTTTTGAAAGCCCCTTCCCCAGTTTATTATTCAAGCAAAGCCTCAACTGCCTCTTCATATTTGGGATCTTTTGTGTCTTAAACTCATTGTTGCAGATCATAAATCCGGTTCTTTTGTCGTTGTCTCAGCGACACTTTGAACATTCATCTTTGTCCACTTTCTGTGCTGATGAAACGCCTCAGATTGAGTCGAACCTCTTTTGGGGGCAGTTTGTTCACGCGGGTGTGAAGCCGCGCCCACACTTGGACAATAACACGCACGTACGAAACGCTTTCATGGCCTTCAGTTACTGGCCATTCAGAAACGGTTCCGTCTCGTGGAGATCAGCCACCGTCACGCGAGAGTGTGACCATGTGACTTCAGGGTACGGGGTCAGCGCAGCGGGACGTTGGGACGTGGCTGCGGCGCTGCGGCGCTGCTTTGGTATCGTTTTTCCAGTTAGTAACGCAATAATCGTTTACCAAATCATGTCATGTGCCGAGAGACGTGTTCTGACCCCGGCGGCGCCGCAGTCGCCTCAAAATGTGTGTTTAAGTGAAAAAAACAATGGTTATTTTCAGCCCTAATTTCAACATGAAACGGTCGCTTGGTTCGTGTAAAAAAAACACTGATATTACTTTACTTTCTAATTGTATTCTTTACTCATCTTGATTTCGTAACGGTCCTGCCCAACTCCGTTTTTAAAATTTGTTTTATTTAATTTAATTAAATTTTTTTTTTTTTTTTTTTTGAATTACATATATTTTTTATTTTATTTAGTATTATCTTTTATATTTTATTTTATGTATGTTTTAGTTTTAATTTTATTTTTCTCTGGGTCAGTTTTGTTAAACTAAATAGTAAAAAAGAACCCTGAAAAGGCAATTAAACTGCCACTTTAAATTTATGTTCATTTATTGAGATTTAAAATAACTTTAGAAAGATAATCACTTCTCAAGGTCGTGCCAGACGCCTCCCTTTCCACGCTGACCCCGCCTCCCTTCCTACGCTGACCCCGCCTCCCTTTCCACGCTGACCCCGCCTCCCTTCCTACGCTGACCCGCCTCCCTTCCCCGCTGACCCCGCCTCCCTTCCTCGCTGACCCCGCCTCCCTTCCTCCGCTGACCCCGCTCCCTTCCTCCGCTGACCCCGCCTCCTTCTCGCTACCGCCTCCCTTCCGCTGCATTGAAGCAAAGCGTACCGTAGCAGCGAGCGTGCGTTTGCGGTCGGCCGCGCTCTCTTCGGAGGAAGTGTCGTTAAATATTCACGTGGTCGCGGCTCGGACCTGCCCGGGTTTCCCTCGCCGTTGAGGACGCGTCCGGGTCAGAAAATACCGCTTAGAACCCAAGACAGTGGAATTAAAAGCTCCTGAACTCTGTAAAATCTCAGTGAATGTCGGCGCCGTCATCTCGTCGCGGAGCGTTTGCTTTTATCCACCCATTTTGATTCGACTTAAAGAACGCGCATGTATATTTAGAAGAATTTATTGAATTTTAATGTGCTGCGCAGGCCGCCGCGCCTCAGCCGCTCAGCCGCTCAGCCGGCCGAGCGGCTCGTGTTTTTACAGGACAATAAGTGATTACCACAGTTTGGGATCGGCTTCACAAACCTGTCATATTATTGACCTTCTATGACGACAGTAACTGACGACAACCACGTCTTGGAGCTGAAGAAGTTCTGAAGCTGCTGCGCACAAAACGTCAAGTGCACATGATGTGGAGCGCTGGCAGAGCATAACGGGTTAGTCAAATAAACAAAAGTCAAATAAAACAAAGTCCAAATAAACAAAAGTCAAATAAACAAAGTCAAATAAACAAAGTCAAATAAACAAAATAATAACAAAAGTCAATAAACAAAAGTCAAATAAACAAAAGTCAAATAAACAAAAGTCAAATAAACAAAAGTCAAATAAACAAAAGTATCAAATAAACCAAATGTCAATAAAACAAATGTCAAATAATAAGAAAAACACAATGGTAAAATGAAATAAAAATATAAAGTAAAATGAAATAAAAATTACTATAGTAAAATAAACACAATAGTAAAAAAAATACAATACAATAGTCACATAAAAAAATATATATAATCTAAACTGTAATTAATGGGTAAAAACAACAAATCCTCCAGTGCAAATAACAAATTGAGACAAATATGAACTCATAAGTGCACACAAATGAGAAAAACACGTGTTCAATAAAAAAGGTATTGAACTAATGTGATGTGAAAAAAGTACAGTTCTCTGATTCTCCCAATGGCTAAAAGTACAGTTTCTGTATTCCAATGGCCTAAAGTACAGATTCTCTTGTATTCTCCCAAGCCTAAAACATTCCTGTATTCCAATGCCATAAGTTCCTCTTGTATTCTCCAAATGCCTAAAAGTACAGTTCCTCTTGTATTCTCCCAAATGGCCTAAAGTACATTCCTCCTTGTATTTCCCAAATGGCCTAAAAGTACATTCTTGTATTCTCAAAGGCCTAAAGTACAGTTCCTCTTGTATTCTCCCAAATGGCCTAAAAGTACAGTTCCTCTTGTATTCTTCCAAATGGCCAAAAGTACAGTTTCCCTTGTATGTCTCCAAATGCCAAAACGTTCCTCTTGTATTCTTCCAAATGGCCTAAAGTACAGTTTCCCTTGTATTCTCCCAAATGGCCTAAAAGTACAGTTCCTGCTGTATCTCCCAAATGGCCTAAAAGTACGTTCCCTTGTATTCTCCCAAATGGCCTAAAAGTACAGTTCCTCCTGTATTCTCCAAATGGCCTAAAAGTACAGTTCCTCTTGTATTCTCCCAAATGGCCTAAAAGTTACAGTTCCTCTGTATTCTCCCAAATGGCCTAAAAGTACAGTTCCTCCTTGTATCTCCCAAAGGCCTAAAAGTACAGTTTCCTTGATTCTCCCAAATGGCCTAAAAGTACAGTTCCTCTTGTATTCTCCCAAATGGCCTAAAAGTACAGTTCCTCCTTGTATTCTCCCAAATGGCTAAAAGTACAGTTTCCTTGTATTCTCCCAAATGGCCTAAAAGTACAGTTCTCCTTGTATTCTCCAAATGGCCTAAAAGTACAGTTCCTCCTTGTATTCTCCCAAATGGCCTAAAAGTACAGTTCCCTTGTATTCTCCCAAATGGCCTAAAAGTAAGTTCCTCTTGTATTCTCCCAAATGCCTAAAAGTCAAGTTCCTCTGTATTCTCCCAAATGCCTAAAAGTACAGTTTCCTTATGTATTCTCCCAAATGGCCTAAAAGTACAGTTCCTCTTGTATTCTCCCAAATGGCCTAAAAGTACAGTTCCTCTTGTATTCTCCAAATGGCCTAAAAGTAAGTTCCTCTTGTATTCTCCCAAATGGCCTAAAAGTACAGTTCCTCCTTGTATTCTCCCAAATGGCCTAAAAGTACAGTTCCTCTTGTATTCTCCCAAATGGCCTAAAAGTACAGTTTCCTCTTGTATTCTCCCAAATGGCCTAAAAGTACAGTTCCTCTTGTATTCTCCAAATGGCCTAAAAGTACAGTTCCTCTTGTATTCTCCCAAATGGCCTAAAAGTACAGTTCCTCTTGTATTCTCCCAAATGGCCTAAAAGTACAGTTCCTCTGTATTCTCCAAATGGCCTAAAAGTACGATCCTCTTTATTCTCCAAATGGCCTAAAAGTTACAGTTCCTCTTGTATTCTCCCAAATGGCCTAAAAGTACAGTTCCTCTTTATTTCTCCAAATGCCTAAAAGTACACTTTTGCCCTCATAGTTAGTCGTGTAGCAAAGCGCCGCGTGAGTCACTTTTGGGCTGAGAGCTGATTGGGCGCTCAGGCATAACCACCTGCATTACTTTATGTGCGGTTATTTGAATAATTAGAAAAGTGAACTCATCAAATAAACCAGTCTCATTTTCTTCAAATTGCTCCGAAATGTTTATCAAAATCAGAGCTTAATGATTGTAATCTTATTGTGGTCATTGTTATCTGGACTAAACAAACATTAAACGCATAAAAACAGCTTTTTGACTTTTTCATTCTTAATGTCAAAAAAAAGAATTAAGCGTTTACATTTTCATCAATAATGCAACTTTATTCTCGTCAGTCACCAGATTTCAACCCTTTATTTGGTTAAAAAAGCATTTCAAAAAGTCCCAATGTGCAATAGAAATAATCCTTTGACTTTGAAGACATTTGTTAGTTTTAGTCGTAATTAATATGATTAAGTCAAAGTCGAACTAGATATGTACAATAAAGGTATATCTGGAGTATTTTACCCTTTACTTTTAACCCAGCGTTTTCTGTGACACACTAAACGACCCAAACACGTGTCGGGGTCTCGAGTGATTAGAAAGGGTTTGACCGTCTGTTTTTACGTCCTAACCACTCCCATAGCTCCGCCTTCATGAAACATTGACGCGCTTCATATTTTTCTGGAGCAGAAGAAAAAACGAGGTCGCCGTCCGTCAGTGGGCGTCCGATCAATAAAACATGCCAGGACCTCGCTTGGCGGGCGGGCGGACGCGGGGGGCGGGGTCAGAAAACCGGAGACTCCCCGGAGTCGGACAGAGAACGCGCCGAGCGATTGTAGTGACGTTTCAGACGCAGAGGAAGAGCGCGCAGAGAGGAAGTCCATAATCTGCTCGAACGACCACGGACGCAGATACATTTCCTGAGGTCACAGCTCAGAGACATGGAAAATGTGGACTGTCGCTATGGAAACAAACGCCGTTAACGACATAACACTGTTCGTTTTTTGGTCCAGCAAAGTCATCAAAATAAGTGAATGGTTGGGATGTGTTAAGGGTTGGGGGTTAGGGTTAGGGTTAAGATGGTAAGGGTTAGATGGGTTAGGTTAGATGGGTTAGGGGGTTAGGGTTAGAGGGTTAGGGGTAGGGTTAGATGGGTTAGGTTAGGGGTTGGGTTGGGGGTTAGGGTTAGATGGGTTAGGGTTAGATGGGTTAGGGGGTTAGGTTATGGGTTAGAGTTAGATGGTAGGGTAGGGGGTTAGGGTTAGATGGTGTAGGGTTAGATGGTGTTAGGGTTATGGGTGGGGGTTAGGGTTAGATGGGTTAGGGTTAGGAGGTTAGGGTTAGATGGTAAGGTTAGGGGTTAGGTTAGATGGGTTAGGTTAGATGGTAGGTTAGAATGGTTAGGGTTAGGGTTAGGGTTAGATGGGTAGAGGTTAGATGGTTAGGGTTAGATGGTTAGGGTTAGATGGTTAGGGTTAGATGGGTTAGGGTAACCCTAACCCTCTTACACTGTGAGCCCTGTTTAGTCCTGGTTTACACTGCTTGAGTCCCGTTTAGTTCTGTTTACACTGCTTGAGTCCGTTTAGTTCTGGTTTACATGCTTGAGTCCCGTTTAGTCCTGGTTTACACTGTTTGAGCCCCGTTTAGTCCTGGTTTACACTGTTTGAGCCCCGTTTAGTCCTGTTTACACGTTTGAGCCCGTTTAGTCCTGGTTTACACTGTTTGAGCCCCGTTTAGTCCTGGTTTACACTGCTTGAGTCCCGTTTAGTTCTGGTTTACACTGTTTTGAGCCCCGTTTAGTCCTGGTTTACACTGTTTGAGCCCCGTTTAGTTCTGGTTTACACTGTTTGAGCCCCGTTTAGTCCTGTTTACACTGTTTGAGCCCCGTTTAGTCCTGGTTTACACTGTTTGAGCCCCGTTTAATCCTGGTTTACACTGTTTGAGCCCCGTTTAGTCCTGGTTACACTGCTTGAGTCCCGTTTAGTCCTGGTTTACACTGTTTGAGCCCCGTTTAGTTCTGGTTTACACTGTTTGAGCCCGTTTAGTCCTGGTTTACACTGTTTGAGTCCCGTTTAGTTCTGGTTTACACTGCTTGAGTCCCGTTTAGTTTCTGGTTTTACACTGTTTGAGCCCCGTTTAGTCCTGGTTTACACTGTTTGAGCCCCGTTTAGTCCTGGTTTACACTGCTTGAGTCCCGTTTAGTCCTGGTTTACACTGTTTGAGCCCCGTTTAGTCCTGGTTTACACTGCTTGAGTCCGTTTGTCCTGTTACACTGTTTGACCCCGTTTAGTCCTGGTTTTACACTGCTTGAGGCCCGTTTAGTTCTGGTTTACACTGTTGAGCCCCGTTTAGGCCTGGTTTACACTGTTTGAGCCCCGTTTAGTCCTGGTTTACACTGTTTGAGCCCCGTTTAGTCCTGGTTTAACACTGCTTGAGTCCCGTTTAGTCCTGGTTTACACTGTTTGAGCCCCGTTTAGTCCTGGTTTACACTGCTTGAGTCCCGTTTAGTCCTGGTTTACACTGTTTGAGCCCCGTTTAGTCTGGTTTACTGTTTGAGCCCCGTTTAGTCCTGGTTTACACTGCTTGAGCCCCGTTTAGTTCTGGTTTGCACTTGCTCTGGTCCTGGTTTAGTCCAAGTCTAGGTTCGTATCCAAACACACTTCTCTGTTTCATGCTCTTCTTTCATTCCTTCCTGATTGGCTCCTCTGAGCGTGTGCAGAACGCGTCTGTTCGAATCAGAACAGACTTGTTTCTGCTCGTGCTTAAACCGGTGGAATCGTCACGTCTGTTTCAAATGATCGGACCCTAACCCCGTATCGACCCACTCTGAAGTGACGCGTGTGTCGAGCTCCCGTTTGTACCCTTGAAGGCCGTTTTTGAAGGGGCGTTTTGAAGGGGCCGTTTTTGAAGGGGCGTTTTTGAAGGGGCCGTTTTTAAAGGGCGCGTTTTTGAAGGCCGTTTCAGCTGCTCTGGAAACGGTGCATTATTGTGTTTCCAGATCTGTAAATATGAGTTTGGCTTTGTCTTTCGTTCGGTCCAAATAAAATCCCTTTAAAACGATCTTCTTTCTGTGTGTTTTCTTCCAGCTCTTCAGAGAAGTTAGAATAATGGAAGATCCTGAATCATCCCAATATAGTAAGCGCCGGTTGGAACACGCCAAACTACGAGACGCCATCGTCATTCTCCTTATTGTCTGCTCGATCCCGACTCCAGATGATGCCCGGAAAGTTGAACTCGACTTATGGTTCAGAAAGTGGATTTGTTCAGAGCTTTCACAGACCGATCCAGAAGACGATGAGAATGAGCGGTTTCTCTCCGTTTTGGTCGGCCGCGAACAACTGCAAAAGCGCCAGATTTGGTCTCGCAACAATATGAACGCCGACATTTTAAAGGCGCAGGACCCGATGTTCCCGACCGTACGCCGTTCCCCTACGCGACGTCCCCGTCCACGCGCCGTCCCCACGCGCCGTCCCCCCACGCGCCGTTCCCCGCGCGCCGTCCCCCACGCGCCGTCCCCCACGCGCCGTCCCCTACGCGCCGTCCCCTACGCGCCGTCCCCTACGCGCCGTCCCCTACGCGCCGTCCCCTACGCGCCGTCCCCTGCGCGCCGTCCCCTGCGCGCCGTCCCCTGCGCGCCGTCCCCTGCGCGACGTCCCCTGCGCGACGTCCCCTGCGCGACGTCCCCTACGCGCCGTCCCCTACGCGCCGTTCCCAACCCGACATTCAGTTCCCTTTTCCACACGTTGAGAGCGTGGCCTCTCGGTAATGCAACAGAAAATGGCATTCTAACGCTGTAGTCGGTGTAGACGGCACACGGCGCTCTCATTTTGACCCAGAGCTGCTTTTACCTTACACCCACTGGACAAAAACAGGTTTTACTTCATTACATGAAACACACACCAGCTCCAGTTTGAGTGCAACACGAACACAGCTGTAAACGTGGAGTATTCCATGCATATTTCCCTGTATTTATGGATTATATGTTCTCTTTTCTGTCCCCAAATGACATAAAATGACACACTTTATTTCGCGATCATAAACTTCAAACCGATGCAGTTTAACACCAAATAGTACATTTTTTCCCTCTAAATTCTGCTCTCAAACACAAAGGACTGACTGTGGAACTTGGTATATTGTAAACACAGATTCAGTCGTTTCATCTGGACTCGTTTGGACTCTCATCAAAGAGTCATGCTCAATCTGTGAAACACGTCTGAGAACTAAGGTTTATATCCTCCTCTGTGTAAGCCCCGCCCACAGGGCGGGACCTCCTGATAATGGGCCATCGAAACCAAATGGGATGGGCCTGTTGTTCACTGACTTGGCTCCCTCTTAAGTACCTTAATTAGCATCCGAATGCCTCCAGCGTCTCCATGGTTTCAGCAAACCTGGTTTGAGTCCAGATGAAACAACTGAATTTGTTTCTACAATGGAACCCTCCTGGACGAATGAGGCATTACACCGATAGAAAACACAAGTGTTCGGAACTGAAACTCCATTAAAATTGGATTAATTGCTGAACCCTCGAGCAGCACTGACTTTATTACTTTTTATGGCGCTTTAAATCCACGTTTGGATTGAGATTACAGTTTTATCAGTTCAATGTAATAAAGTGTGGTTTGTTTTGCTTTGGTTTGAAGTGAAACCTAATGTGATTTCAATGGACAAGTTGGAATCGGCCACAGAATATAATTTTTTTTTTTAACTGAAAAATCAATTGAAAATGAAGAATCAGAAACAGGTTAAAACTGATAAACAAATGCATTTTATCTTATTTAATTTATTTTTTAGTTCAAGTTAAATTCCTGGACATAAAAGTTTATCTTTACTACTTCTTATTTGTTTTTCTGAAATGACATTTGGAGGCTTATAGAATGTTCCTCCTTGGTTTAAATGCAGAAGCTCATTTGTTGTCTCAGTATGTGGACCTGAACTTGGTTAATGATTGAAAATGCGTTATTTGGAACGCTGTGACGACGGTGTTTTTTTAAAGAGTCTTTTATTGGCTCTAAAACGCTCTGTCATCAGAAGGTTCTGGAGGCAAAGTCAAGTCGACCATAAAAGGGGTGTGCAATTATTAACACGTCCAAATGCTCTCGGGTTTCAGTTATTGCAAAAAATACGCAACAGTTTAGATTTTTCCTTTGCTTATTCTGTTTGCCAGCCTCAGAAAATGTTATTTGAGTCTCTCAAAAAGTATAATTTCTTGCGTAATCTATCTGTAGATTGTGTTGCATCAGTGTGGTGTCGTCCATAATCTCGTTTTTTTAAATTTTAAATAAAAAAGTGACATAAAATCCAATGTTAAATGTGTTTAAACCGGGTTCTGAGGCTTTGACAAAACCATCTTGATTTTTCATATTTCCGTGACGTTCTGAGGTGAATCCCAGTTTCTCCAGTGAAATGTTCCACTTTATGTTTGCTCCGCTCTGCGACCTCTGATCTCAAATTCGGCGGCGGCTCTACGACCGTTGTTGTGCGCCCAAGCTCGTCAAAGCCGCGGGGGAAACGGGTCCGGCCGCAGACGCGCTGCTCTCGCCGCTCGTCTGTTTGAAGTCTTAATTGAATCCTAATTGCTTTCCTCTTTTTGTTCTTTCTCCCCCAGTGAAACTCTTTGAAGTGATCGAGACGGAGCGAACGCTTTACCTGGTCATGGAGTACGCCAGCGGAGGTGAGAACACCAGATTTAAAGCACATTATGTTACTTTTCTGGTAGAGGGTCACATGTTTGTCTCCATAAAGAGGTTACTGCTTTGTCTGGAATGATCCACAGTTTAGCATTTAATAGAACAGTGGAGAACGGACCTGGAGGACACAGACTCTCCAACACATAGACCTTTCACCACAAAGACAGTGGATTTATGACATCAAAGAAACAAACACATTATCGTTGCTGAACGTTCTTTGTCTTGTTCAGTGGCCACATTTCAAACGTTGGTTCAGAATGTATTTAAAGTCAACGTACAACAGAAATAATTACGGTCTAAGATGTTCTGAAGTCCTGCGCTCAACAAGAAATAATACAAATATGAATGAAAGGAAGTGGTTAGATGGATAAACACTTCCTCCTTTCATGGTTTGAACATCAGGATGTCCAGCTTTAATCGGGTTTTGAATGTCTTTATTTGACTTACATTTTTGTAGTATTTTAGCTTTTATTGGAGCCATGGACTTGAACGCCTCTTGGTCCTGTCAGTGCATTTACTAGTGTTTATCAACGCTTTAGCAGCAAATCATTTAAGTTATCAAAGTGTTTCAGAATGATGGAAAAGAAGACTGTTGCCAAAGTAACAAACCATTTCAAACAAATCATATGTCTGTAAAACACCACGAGAAGACATTGTAGAAGACTGAACAAGTGTGCGCGATAATGTGGCAAACATACTCTTGAACTAGGCTTGATCTCGCTACGACCGACGCCGCGAGGTGGACTATGTCCCCCCGCCCTCGGGGCCCTCGCCTCTGACGTGTCCAATCACACAATAATGCCAGATTCAACCGGTAACAAACGTTTACACTGACGAGCGCGTGTTTTTCCGCGTTGACCGGCACAACGGCAGAGGGTCTGTTCTGAATTAGATGTCGCGTCTTCGTATCGCCCACGGTTACAAAGCTCTACCAAACGAGTCTTTTCGGTTGATTGCGGTTCGTGCACCGACAGTTGTGACCCAGTTGAAGCCGGAGCAGCTTTAGACCCTGAAGCCACACGTTTCCAATCTGCTCCCAACGGTTTCCCCACGCCTCGCTCTCCGCTCCAGTCCTACGAACATCCACGCGCTTGTCCTCCTTTTTAACCATCTCAGGTTATTATTAATCCTCTTTCCCTCGCGCCAGAACTGCCAGCGTTTTGTCCGTTCTATTTTTAAACGCTGACTCAGAGCGTATCGATCGAGCGCCGTTGAAAGGCACTCCAACGCCTCCTCAGGTCAGCGCCGGCGCCGAGTGCTCTTCCGCTTTTAGTCCCGGCTGTGCGTGGACGTTAGCGTTAGCGCATGTGCTAGCGCTGTCACGTGTTTGGCCGGAGGTGGGCACGATATGTTGAATGGCTTGTTTTGGTGCGTTTCTGTTTGATAAACCACTTTGCTCATCATAGTTCTCATGTTTTTACTTTGCATTTGTTCCCGCGCCTGTCGTTACGATATATAATATATCATATATAATATGAAACAGTTGCTAAAACGGAACAATAAACAACGACCCAGAAAACTGATCACCATTTTCCAGTCGTAAACGCTCCAAAGTTTCACATTTTAGCGTTGCGATTTGACCACGATTACGACGGCGATTTGTTCAGGTGGTCTGACGTGTGACTGTTCCTGACGTGTGACTGTTCCTGACGTGTGACTGTTCCTGACATGTGACTGTTCCTCCGTGGTCTGACGTGTGACTGTTCCTGACGTGTGACTGTTCCTGACGTGTGACTGTTCCTGACGTGTGACTGTTCCTGACATGTGACTGTTCCTCCGTGGTCTGACGTGTGACTGTTCCTGACATGTGACTTTTCCTCTGTGGTCTGACATGTGACTTTTCCTCTGTGGTCTGACATGTGACTGTTCCTGACATGTGACTGTTCCTCCGTGGTCTGACATGTGACTTGTTCCTCCGTGGTCTGACACGTGACTGTTCCGTGTGACCTGAATAATCCCGGTTATTGATTAACTGAATAATCTTGACGTCCCGAGCGACAGTCAATATTTTTAAAGCGTTTTAACGGATGCCAGAGGAAACTTTAATGTAGTTCGAGTTCTTTTAAAGTACCAGCTGTGGTAATAGTACTCGAGCTGGTTGTACTCTCAGCAGTTGGATTACTCGTGAGTTGAAGTAGAAGTAATAGTATGTAGTAGTATTCGCAGTAGCAGCAGCAGTGTGTTCACAACAGCTGTGCACAAAGTCTGCTTCTTATATAAACGGTCCATAAACGGTTTTATTTATTTCAAAAAAGAAATTTCCTCCTGGATTAATCTAATCATTGATACAAGTGGAAAAATAATGAAACACTGGCACGAAATGGGCGTGGCAGAAGCTCATTGATGCGCAGCCACATCGAAGATAAAGACGCTCCAAACAGATATTACAGTGTGTGGCTTTTTTTTCTTTATGTGGAGACTTGTTTTTTGGACAGTTTTCTAACATCCAGCTCCTTTTTTTTTTAACCTTTAGTGTTTTAATTTAAGTAACATTTTAACCTTATAAATGTCTGCATGTCCCTCTAATGGTGAAATATGTGTTTTTGGGGCGTTTGAAGTGCCTGTCGTCGCCCCCTGCTGTCTCTGAGCGGAAAGCCGAAGACAACTCTCCTGAGAAACCCTGGCTCGTTTTTTTATATTGGAAACGTGAAATTATTTTTTATGTGATTAACTTCCTTTCTTCAATATAAAAACTAAGAGAAAACGCTTAGGAAATAGTTTTTGCGTTTGTTCTTTGATCATGTGTTTTCGTAAGTGAGCTGCAGGGGGAGCTCTATCGCTAAAGTTACTTAAATCTGCTTTCAAACACGAACTGTTCTGTCCGTTATTACGTTGGCGCAGTTTGTTTAGCAAGACGTTGACTTTAAAGCAGAACTAAGTACCGGTAACTCTGACAATAGAGCTCCCCCTGCAGCTCTCTGGTGAAAATACACTGTCAGAAAATGGACGTAAAAGGTTTGTTTTTTCTTTCTTCATCATAATGAGTCAGTATAATGACATACAAAAACATTTAACGTTGCCAAATATTCAAACAAGAGCCAGGGTTTCTCAGGAGAGTTTTCTTCGGCAAATTTTCCGCCAAGAAACAGCAGGGGGCGACACTTCAAACGCCCTGAAATACATATTTAACCATGACAGGGGCTTACAAAGACGTTCAATAAGTTCAAAATGTTGCTTAGTTCAGCTTTAAGGAATATTTATTATGTCATTGTTTGCATTTATGCTAATTCCTGCGCGGATCGCTCAAGGTAACAATCTAAGTGTTTTTTTAGTCACCAAAACAGCCCTGGATTTTCATAGTTTGTGGTGTTTGGAGGCTAATGCTAACGCTAACTCTCTCATTGAAAAAGCATCAGAGCTAAAGTGTATTAACCTTTTAGATTGAAGGCGTTCTGTTTACAAAGAGCCTGTACTGGCACGCGTAGCCACATTAGCACGAGCAGTAGTGGTAATTGTGGCGTGGCGGTCAAATGCACGCGGTGCGACGGCAGAGACGTAATTATGTTTTGGCCTGAGGTTTTTGGGTCGGAGTTAAAGGGAGCGGATGATGACGATGTCCCAAAGGAATCCCGAGTCTGGATCCAGGTCTAGAACCGCCCGAGTCCTCGCAGATGGACTGGGCCCAGCTGCGGAGAACGCTCTTATTTATAACTCTGCGTTTGTGAACGGAGGAGGGAAGTATTTCAAACGCCGCCTCTACTTTTGGGCCGATTGTAACCGGCCTTTTTCTGTGACATTCTAGGCTTTATGGGCCGACTTTTCTCAACCGTTCGTTCAAGTATTTGTCCGATTAGTGATGACGTAGCGAACGGTTTTAAGACTGAAATGGAGACAAACAAATGCATAAAACATTTGCTGATAGAGAATCCAAATCGTAAAACATTTGACATATTTCATATCGAGTTTGTACACATGGTGGCACTGTTCTCGATGACTCTCTTGGCGTGTTTTCGTGCGTCTCTGATATTCTGTGATGACCTCTTTGTGTTCTGCAGGAGAAGTCTTCGACTACTTGGTGGCTCACGGCAGGATGAAGGAGAAGGAGGCCAGGGCCAAGTTTAGACAGGTACTGCTCCGTCTGTTTCCCCTCTGTTTCCCTCTTTCCCCTCTGTTTCCGTCTGTTTCCCCTCTGTTTCCCTCTTTCCCCTCTGTTTCCCCTCTGTTTCCCCTCGGTATCCCCTCTGTGTCCCCTCTGTATCCCCTCTGTTTCCCTCTTTCCCTCTGTTTCACCTCTGTTTCCCTCTTTTCCCCTCTGTTTCCGTCTGTTTCCCCTCTGTCTTCCGTCTGTTTCCCTCTGTTTCCCTCGTTTCCCCCTCTGTTTCCCTCTGTTTCCCTCTGTTTCCCTCTGTTTCCCTCTGTTTCCCCTCTGTTTCCCTCTGTTTCCCCTCTGTGTCCCTCTCGTATCCCCTGTTTCCCCTGTTTCCCCCCTGTTTCCCCTGTTTCCCTGTTTCCCCCTCTGTTTCCCCCTGTTTCTTCTTGTTTCTCTGTTTCCTCTGTGTTCCCCTCTGTTTCCCTCTGTGTCCCCTCTGTGTCCGCCTCTGTGTCCCCCTCTGTGTCCCCTCTGTGTCCCCTCTGTTCTCTGTTCCTCTGTATCCCTCTATCTCCTTGTGTCCTCCTCTGTGTCCCCTCTGTGTCCCTCTGTGTCCTCTGTGTCCCTCTGTATCCCTCTCGTATCCCTCTGTGTCCCCTCTGTGTCCTGTGTCCCTGTGTCCCCTCTGTGTCCCTCTGTGTCCCTCTGTTCCCCTCTGTTTCCCCTCTGTTTCCCTCTGTTTCCCCTCTGTTTCCCTCTGTTCCCTCTGTTCCCCTCTGTATCCCTCTGTGTCCCTCTGTGTCCCTCTGTATCCCTCTGTATCCCTCTGTGTCCCCTCTGTTTCCCCTCTGTTTCCCCTCTGTGTCCCTCTGTGTCCCTCTGTATCCCTCTGTGTCCCCTCTGTGTCCCCTCTGTTCCCCTCTGTGTCCCTCTGTGTCCCCTCTGTTCCCTCTGTTTCCCCTCTGTTCCCTCTGTTTCCCTCTGTTCCCCTCTGTTCCCCTCTGTATCCCTCTGTATCCCCTCTGTGTCCCCTCTGTGTCCCCTCTGTTTCCCCTCTGTGTCCCCTCTGTATCCCCTGTGTCCTCTCTGTGTCCCCTCTGTTTCCCCTCTGTTTCCCTCTGTCCCACCTCTGTACCGGGGTCTCGGGTCTATAGCTTAATAATCACTCATTTATACGTCCCACGAGAAGACTTTACTCCACATTAAGCCTTTAATTTGGTCGCTAATGCATTTAAAAGATCTCGATATAACAGAATTGTGTGTCGAGTTGACCAACTCAACTGTTTCAGCGCTGCAGGTCAGTTTCACACGTACAGTAATGTTCAAGGCAGAACGAGTCCAGTGATGGTTTTTGGACCTGAAAAGAGCTGGGAACGTTTGAAACGGAGTTATTTCTGAGGTGTTCAGAAGCGCGTGAATGAATTGAAACACTCTGTATTTGTCCTTTAACGTGTAATTAAAACGACGCGCTTCTTTGGAGTTGATTTACGATCAGTCAAAGTGTCTGCGCTGGCGGCCCAACAGGAACAATTTTGGGTTACTCTTAACGCCGTCGTTTCGATCGTGTTTGTTTTTGTGCTTTTGAGCGGCGCCGACTTGTTACTTCCCTCTTTACGCTCCGGGGCAGAAGTAGCAGAAGTTAAATATTGACTCCCAGATTCTTAAACGTCTGTAAATGTTCCGTCGTCAAACGATGAAACGCCCCTCCTCGCCCCTTCGCCACCCGCCCCCCGCCCCTCGCCCCTCGCCGCTTTATTGTACTTATCTATATTCAGAAACAATAAATATAATAAGTAATACATAAGTAATAATAGTAATTAATGGTAATAAAAAGCAATAATAATAATAAATAATAGTAATAACAAATCATTAATAATAATAAATAATATATAAAAAATTAACAAAGATAATAATGATCATAATAATAAATAAATAATAAAAAAATAAAATAATACCGTATTTTGCGGGCTATAAGCCGCTACTTTTGTCAGATGTTTTGGAGCCATGCGGCTTATTTAGAGGCTGCGGCTTTTTCTGTGGTTTTTTCTTTCACACGCAGGGCGAACTAACCGAATTATAAACGCAAATACAGAAAAGTTAAGCAAAGAAGCAGATGTTGCTTTTTTTATTCAGCTAGCAAATAGAACACGGACGACAAATTACCAACTATAATTATTTTCAAATTCTTGCCGCATCATTATGGAACCAAACGAAGAAGTTCGTACGAAGCAGAGTTTAAAGCTGAAGGCATCGTGATCTTCTTTAGGCAGAGCCCGCGCGGGCTGCGGCAAGGCTTAACATCAATGAATTGTACGGAGACGCTGGAGGGGAGAGACAGCTGGAGGGGGGACACGCGGACGAGCTCATGCGGTGCCAAAAGTCAAGGAAAGAGTTCTGGGCGGCTCGTAGTAACTCTAGGTTCTGCGGCCTATACAAAAGGTGCGGCCTATGTATTGTTTTATTATCGTTTTTTTTTTAAATAGAGCAAATGCGGCTTATATAGGGGAGCGGCTAAAAGTCCGGAAAATACGGTAATAAGAAATAGTACTAATAATACCAAATGTCGGCACTGTTTTGGCTGTCGGGGCCAGATGGGGCTGGAGGAACGTGCTTATGTAAGAAGTGCTGAATGTATTTCTGGCTGCGCTTTACTTTTACGTAACAACAAATGTGATGGGAAATCAACACATTTAAAAACTTCAAACATTAAACAAAAGTCTTGGGTTGGATCAATCAGATGGAAACGAGAAGAAAATGGATGTCAATTTTATTTGGTGAAATGAATTGTGAATATTCAGGTTTTAATGTAATCATAGTTGTCAGTTTTTTTAAATTCAGTCTAAACTATGAAAAAGTACTCAAATGTAGTGTGATTATTATTATTTTATCATTTACACCTCGGTTTATGTGACATTAGCTTTTCTTTATCAAGCACAAGTTTTGGTTTAATAAATGTAAGGACTTTTTGTTCGTTCATTCATTCATTCATTTTCACCGTTTGGCACCGTAAACAAAATCCAGCCCTACTCACTAAATCGATCCAAACCATTTCAAATCGTGTTCTGAATTCGTTTTGCAGAGAAAGCGCTAACGAGGTCGTTTCATCGGAACGGTAAAACGCGTCTTTGTTTTCACCTCACGTGAGCGCCACCTACTGGAGCGTCCAGTTGCTCTGTCCTCGGCTCGTTGCAGTTTTGAGTGTTTGGACCAAAGAAACTCAAACACTCGAGGGTGTTTTTGCTGAGCCGCGTGTGAAAACGGGAAAAACAAGCCGTTATTTGAACCGTTTGAGATGTTTGGGCTGAAGATGTTTGGGCTGGAGATGTTTGGGCTGGAGATGTTTGGACTCGAGATGTTTGGGCTCGAGATGTTTGGCCTGGAGATGTTTGGGCTGGAGATGTTTGGGCTAAGTGTCTCTGGGTGTGCCTGGAAGATGTTTTCGGCCGTTTGGTCGGCGTGAGAATGTTTGGCCTGGAGATGTTTGGCCTGGAATGCTTTGCGCTGGAGATGTTTGGGCTCGAGATTGTTTCCGGTGTCGAGATGTTTGGCCTCGAGATAGTTTGGCTCCTCGAGATGTTGGCCTCGAGATGTTTGGCCTCGAGATGTTTAATGTTGGCTCGAATTTTGCTCTGGAATATGTATTGGGACTCGAGAATGATTTGGGGCAGATGTTTGGGCTGGAGATGTTGGCTGAGATGTTTGGCTGGAGATGTTTGGGCTCGAGAGTGTTGGGCTCGAGATGTTTGGCCCGAGATGTTTGCCTCGACATGTTTGGCCTACTCGAGATGTCTTGGGCTCGAGATTGTTTGGGCTCGAGATGTTTGGCCTGGAGATGTTTGGGCTGGGAGATGTTTGGCGCTCGAGATGTTTGGCCTGGAAGAGTTTTGGGCTGAGAGATGTTTGGGCTGGAGATGTTTGGGCTGGGGAGATGTTGTGGGCTCGAGATGTTTGGGCTCGAGATGTTTGGCCTGGAGATGTTTGGCCTGACACGAGATGTTTGGGCTCGAGATTTTGGCTCGAGCATGTTTGGCTCGGAGAGATGTTTGGGCTCGCGGATTTTTGTCAGTTTAACGCCGGGCATGAGCACGCAGTGCAGGCGTTTAGATCCAGTCTATGAAAGCCGTTATGTATGATTTCTGAAATAAAGTATTGATAAAGAAGGTGATCGTTTCCATTCACAGGTGTTTGAGAAAATAAAAATGGTTTGTAATTTAATCGATCCCAAAGAATTAATTACTCTTAACGATGATGCAAAATGAAGTCCCACTTTATTTGATGAAAGATATATTCTGTTTGAGAAGACGGTATATATATATAATATAAGTGAATAAAACAAAGTGAGAATGTTTCAAATGAGGCTCTTTTCAGCAGCGTCTCCATGAAATAAAGTCTGTGGGAGTTTCTTCTTCTGTTTCATTTGTTCTCTTTCACAAAGTCGACCACAACTCGCCCTCAAGTCTTCACCACATCCTCTGCCTCCATCTGCGAACTTCAGCTAAATAATCGTCTCTCTCCTCCCCCCTCCTTCTCTCTCCTCTTCTCTCTCTCTCCTCCCTTCTCCCTCTCTTCCTCTTTGTCTTTCTCTCTCCCTTTCTTTTTCTAATCAATCTTCTCTCTCTCTCTCCTCCCTTTCTCTTCACCGTCTCATTTTTTCTCTCTCTTCCTTTCCCTCTCTTACTCGTTTGCTTTACTCTCTCTTCTTCATCTCTCTCCCCCTCCTTTCTCATGTTCCTCTTTTCATCTCTCCCTTTTAATCACACCTTTTGTCTCACGTTCTTTACTCTCTCTCTCTTTGCCCTCCCCCTCCCCCCCAAAATCTCTTTTCTTCTCTCTCTCACATCTCCCTCTCTCTTCTCCTCTCCTCTTCCTCTCTCCCTTCTCTCCCCTTTCTCCTCCTCCTTCTCCTCCCCTCTCCTCCTTCCTCTCTCCCTTCTCTCCCCTCTTCTCCTCTCCTCCTCTCTCTCCTCCCCTCACTCCTCTACCTCTCCTCCTCTCCCCTCCCCCTCCTCTGCTCTCTCCCCTCCCTCTCGTCCCCTCTCTCCCTCTCCTCCCTTCTCCCTCTCGTCTTCTTCCCCTGTCTCCACTCCCTCTCCTCCCATTCCCCTCCTCTCTCCTCACTTCCCCTCCCCTCTCCTCTACCTCTCCACACCTCCACCTCCTCTCCCTCTCTCCCTCCACCCTCTCCTCCCTTCTTCCCTCTCCTCCCCTCCCCTCTCTTCTCCTCTCGTCCCCCCTCTCCCCTCCCTCTCGTCCCCCTCTCCCTCTCGTCCCCCCTCTCCTCCCTCTCCTCCCTCCCCTCTGTTCTTCTCTTCTCCCCTCCCACCCTCTCCTTCGCCCTCTCTCCTCCCCTCCCTCTCCTCCCTCTCTTCTCCTCTCCTCCCCCTTAACCACCCTCTCGTCCCCTTCCTCCTCCCTCTCCTCCCTCCCCTCTGTTCTCCTCTTCTCCCCCTCCCTCTCTCTTCCCCTCTCTTCTCTACCTCTCCTCCCCTCCCCCTCTCCACTCTAATCTCTTGTGTCTCTCTCTTTTGCAGATTGTCTCTGCGGTGCAGTACTGCCACCAGAAGCACATTGTTCACAGAGACCTCAAGGTGAGAGTCAACGCTCGTGTAACACGACACCACCTAACTAACTAACTAACTAACCCATCCAAAGTGACTCCACGTCTGCTCTGAAAACACTGAGCACTCAAACGGGGCTCGGAAATGAATCCAATATGAATCACCATGGAGATTCATTCGTTTCTGTAAATTGTAACGCCACAGATTGTTATGGATTGTCTCATTGGGCCGATGGGTCAAAGCGAACTGGAGGGATGACCAGGCCCCACCTTACTCTAGAGTCCGTCCATCTGAGATTCAGTCATTCCCAATGGAGAGGTTCAGTCAGTAAACGCATTGACGGAGTAAACGGTTTGGACCAGAGGTCAGACTTTGGAGGAAAAATTTCTTAAAAGTCTGTCTTGTATATGTTCAAGTCATTTTTATATAAAGACAAAATCTAAAGTGGTTATTGATCAGTATGAGGAGATAAATGTGTGTAATATCTACATAAGTTTTGTCAATGTTATAAGGCTCCACAGTGTCGTAAAAAACATGGATCATGATTGGTTAAACTATAATGTTGTATTTGTGTGTTGAGTCAGTCCTCAGCAGACCTACAGCTACATTTACTGACGTAGAACTCTTTCTCACGTGTCCGGCCTCACGCTCCTGCTTTGACGCAAACTCTGAGTGACGTCTTTGTGCTCGTTTTAATATTGAACAACTGTATTTTTATCTCAGCAGTTTCCTCACTCTACCACCTCATATATTATCTATAATCACAGAGAATTGCCCTATTGTTCCTCTTCTCAGTAAGCAGGCTCTTGGTGAGACTTCTGACATTTCTGTGTGGAGTTGGCATGTTTCTCCTGATGCCTGGCTTTACTCTAGAGCTGCAAAGATGAATCTACTTTTAATTGTGACTAGTAGACTATAAAACATAAACGTTATCTGGACTAAACAGACTTAAAAATACACTCCAAAAATGTTAGCGAATCAAATGTCAAATAAGAATAAGCATTTTCCGATTTTCATCAATAATACACTCTTTGTAAAGATTTTCTTTCTTGAAGCCTCCAGCCACCATATGTCAGCCTTTGTTTGATTGAGAATGTATTCAAAAAGTGTCATTGTTTAGGAGAAATAATCATGTTAATAGTCAAAGACAAAGTGATGATCTAGTCGACTACTAAAATAATCATTCGTTGCAGCCCCAGTTTTCACAGTGGAAGGATCTGTCGAAAGAGGATAAAATATATCCTAACCTTCACCCTGTGGTCTTACCTCTTTGTCCTTTTCCATCTTGCAGGCGGAGAACCTTCTTCTCGACGCAGACATGAACATAAAGATCGCAGACTTCGGCTTCAGTAACGAGTTCACGATGGGGAACAAGCTGGACACGTTCTGCGGCTCTCCGCCGTACGCGGCTCCCGAGCTTTTCCAGGGGAAGAAGTACGACGGGCCCGAGGTGGACGTGTGGAGCCTGGGCGTGATCCTCTACACTCTGGTCAGCGGCTCACTGCCCTTCGACGGACAGAACCTCAAGGTACAACACGACTCCAGCGGTGGGAAGCGGCTAAAGCGGCGATAAACCGGGCCTGAAGCAGCGATAAACTGGGCCTGAAGCGGCAATAAACGGGCCTGAAGCGGCGATAAACGGGACCTAAACTGGGCCTGAAGCGGCGATGAACCGGGCCTGAAGCAGCGATAAACTGGGCCTGAAGCGGCAATAAACGGGCCTGAAGCGGGCGATAAACGGACCTAACTGGGCCTGAAGCGGCGATGACCGGGCTGAAGCAGCGATAACTGGCGGCCCTGAAAGCGGCAATAAACTGGGCCATGACAAGAGCGATAACAGGGACCTAACTGGGCCTGAAGCTGACCGAGTAAACGACCTAAACGCTGAGCTGCGATAACCTGGGCTGAAGCTGCGATAAACGGGACCTAAACTGGGCCTGAAGCTGCGATAAACGGGCCTGAAGCGGCGATAAACGGGACCTAAACTGGGCCTGAAGCTGCCGAGTAAACCGGGGCCTGAAGCGGCGATAAACGGGACCTAAACTGGCCTGAAAGCTGCGATAAAACTGGGCCTGAAGCTGCGATAAACGGGTACCTAAACTGGCAGCTGGCGCGGGCTGAAGCGCGATAAACGGGCCTGAAGCTGCGATAAACGGAGACTGAAAACGCTGAAGCTGCGATAAACGGGCTGAAGCTAGCGATAACAACGGGCCTGAAGCTGCGATAAAATGGGCCTGAAGCGGCGCATAAACGGGCCTGAAGCGGCGATAAACGCCGAACTATTTGCCTGAAGCGCGATAACGGCGCCTGAAGCTGCGATTAACGAGCGCTGAAGCATGGATACACTGGCCTGAAGCATGCGATAAACTGGGCCTGAACGGCGATAAACGGCCTAAGCAGCGATAAACGGACCTCTAAACTGGGTCCTGAACTGCGATAAACGCCTGAAGGACTGCTGATAACGGGCCTGAAGCCGATAAACGGGCCCTGAAAGCTGCGATAAAACGGGCCTGAAGCTGCCTGATAAACGGTGAAGACGTTGAACTGGCCGAACGTAAACTGGCCTGAAGCGGCGATAAACGGGCCTGAAGCGGCGATAAACGGGACCTAAACTGGGCCTGAAGCGGCAAAATAACGTGTAAAATAAAACTGATTTAAATACAATATCTATCTATATGTCAGATCCTTCAACTGTAATGCTGTTTCAAACCCATGCGAACAACTGTTTTTGTATAAATCACACTGCAGTTTATGACGTTCATGTTCAGTTCAGACTAAAGTTCAGTGTCTGCCGGTTTTACACAGAATAAGACCCCACGGGGACTTTTGTACGACCAAAGAAATCGCAGCCTTTGCCGTTTCCCGGCTGCGACCAGTGTCCTCTGGATTCCGTTGTAATTACTCTTTGTTTTTCCTGTCTGACTCCTCATGCGTTTGTCGTGCAGGAGCTCCGAGAGCGAGTGCTGCGGGGAAAGTACCGAATCCCCTTCTACATGTCCACGGACTGCGAGAACCTCCTGAAGCGCTTCTTGGTGCTGAACCCGGGCAAACGGGGCACTCTCGAGGTGAGGGAGGATGCCCAAAACGTAAATATACAACCACTTTTCTACATTTACGCCTCACGATCCAAGCATGACGCGCGCTCACCGGGGAATGCCATCTGTCCTCTGTCCGAACTGTCTCCTTTAATGTTCTTATGTCTCCTTTAATGTCCTTATAATATCCCCTTAATGTCTCCATTAATGTCCCTTTAATGTCCTTTATAATGGCCCCTTAATGGCCCCTTAATGTCCCCTTAATGTCCCTTTTAATGTCTCCATTAATGTCTCCATTAATGTCCCTTTAATGTCCTTTATAATGGCCCCTTAATGGCCCCTTAATGTCCCTTTTAATGTCTCCTTTAATGTCCTTATAGTGTCTCCTTTAATTTCTCCTTTAATGTCCCTTTAATGTCCTTATAATATCCCTTTAATGTCCTTATAATGTCTCCTTTTAATTATCTATAATGTCCTTATGTCCCTATAATGTCTCTAATGTCCCTTTTATTGTCCGTATAATGTCTCCTTTAATGTCCTTATAATGTCCCCTTAATGTCCCTATGTCGTCTCCTTTAATGCCCCTATGATGTCCATTTAATGTCTCCTTTAATGTCTCCTTGTAATGTCCCTGTAATGTCCTTATGATGTCCCTTTAATGTCTCCTCAAATGTCCCTGTAATGTCTCCTTAAATGTCCTTGTAACGTCGCTGTAATGTCCCTGTTATGTGCCTGTAATGTCTCCTTAAGTGTCCCTGTAATGTCTCCTTAAATGTCCCTGTAATGTCTCCTTAAATGTCCCTGTAATGTCTCCTTAAATGTCCCTGTAATGTCTCCTTAATGTCCCTGTAATGTCTCCTTAAGTGTCCCTGTAATGTCTCCTTAAATGTCCCTGTAATGTTGCCTTAAGTGTCCCTGTAATGTCTCCTTAAGTGTCCCTGTAATGTTCCTATAACGTCCCTGTAACTCCCTTAATGTCTCCTTAAATGTCCCTGTAATGTGCCTTAAATGTCCCTGTAATGTTGCCTTAAGTGTCCCTGTAATGTCTCCTTAAGTGTCCCTGTAATGTCTCCTTAAGTGTCCCTGTAATGTCTCCTTAAGTGTCCCTGTAATGTCCCTGTAATGTCCCTGTAATGTCCCTGTTACGTCCCTGTTACGTCCCTGTAATGTCTTCTTAAATGTCCCTGTAATGTCCCTGTCCCTGTTACGTCCCTGTTACGTCCCTGTTACGTCTTCTTAAATGTCCCTGTAATGTCCCTGTAATGTCCCTGTTACGTCCCTGTTATGTCCCTGTAATGTCTCCTTAAGTGTCACTGTAATGTCCCTGTAACGTCCCTTAAATATCCCTGTTACGTCCCTGTTATGTCCCTGTAATGTCTTCTTAAATGTCCCTGTAATGTCCCTGTAACGTCCCTTAAATGTCCCTGTAATGTCCCTGTTACGTCCCTTAAATGTCCCTGTAATGTCCCTGTTACGTCCCTGTAATGTCCCTGTAATGTCTCCTTAAGTGTCACTGTAATGTCCCTGTTACGTCCCTGTTATGTCCCTGTAATGTCTTCTTAAATGTCCCTGTAATGTCCCTGTTACGTCCCTGTTACGTCCCTGTAATGTCCCTTTCTCTGCTTTATGATTTAAGTCTCTTGTTAATGTTCTTATTCTTTAAATCATGAATTCACTGAAGTGTCATTCAAATCGGGATGAAAATGATGGCGTTTGATCTGATTTTACGTTTAAATTCTGGATTATCTCGGCACAAAAGCACAAGTTTATTGATTTTGAATTTAGAAATCAGACGATCCATCCAAAACAGTTTTCTTTCTCCACGAGTACGTAATTCAGCGTGTAGATTATATTTTTGCTGCGAATGATCAAATCAGAAATGCCACATTTAGTAACTTTGTCATCAGAATGTTCAAAATTCCAGACTGGAGACAAAGTAGAACATTTCACACGTTTTCAATAATGACTTAAATGCTCATTATTATTTAAAATCTTAATCACTAAAATAGTAACATCACGATTGAGAGGGAAACATCACGATTATTGAGAGAGGGAAACGTCACGATTATTGAGAGAGGGAAACGTCACGATTATTGAGAGAGGGAAACGTCACGATTATTGAGAGAGGAGTCACGATTATTGAGAGGGAAAATCACGATTATTGAGAGAAGGGAAACGTCATCGATTATTGAGAAGGGAAACATCACGATTATTGAGAGAGGGAAACACGATTTTAGAGGGAAATCACGATTATTGAGAGAGGGAAACGTCACGATTATTGAAGAGAGGGAAAGATCCACGATTATTGAGAGAGAAAACTCAGATTATTGAGAGAGGGAAACATGTCACGATTATATAGAACTCTTGAGAGAGAACGCACGACTTTGAGAGGAAACGTTCACGATTAATTGAGAGAGGGAAACGTCACGATTATTGACGAGAGGAACGTCACGATTATTGAGAGAGGAAACGTACGATTATTGAACGAGGAAACAAAAACACATTAAAAAATAGAGAGCGAAAACTCTTAATCACGATTATTGAGAGAGGGAGAGAGGGAACATCACGATTATTGAGAGGGAAACGTCACGATTATTAGAGAGGAAACATGACGATTATTGAGAGAGGGAAACGTCACGATTATTGAGAGAGGGAAACGTCACGATTATTGAGAGTGCGACCAAACAACAGTGGAATCTTTGGTTTCATTCCCGTGGTCTGGCGTGTTTGTGACCGGCGTTACCAAATCACACATTCAGAATGACAAAAGAGAGTTTAACATGACAACGACAGCGAGATGGAAAAAGTGATTTACATTTAAGTCGATTTTTTTGGGACGATCGGTGTATTTAAACCTGTCGTACAGATGAATGATAGTTTTACACCAGTCGAGCAAGTATTTGTGGAGAAAAGTGGAAAGATCTGTAGAAAATGACAGGAAGTGACATCACTGCAGGGACAGGAAGTGACATCACAGAAGGGACAATTTACACAATGAAACTACTTTTTAGACTCTTGAAACATGAATTCAACAAAATAAAGTCGCTCTCATATATTTGTATTTGTCAAACTAAAAACAAAGAGACATGAGTTTTGGCCCAGTGGCTGCTGGGTAATTTCCTAGTGTGATGTCATCAGTTACAAACAGGAAGTGACATTATAAACCTAAATGATTCTGTGGTCACATTTTTATAATTTGTTTTAGCCAAATTCTAAATATATTTATGTTAACTTTTAGTTCAATGAGTGGTTCAACCTGTAGGGGGCGCTTAAAGGTCCAGTCCTGTAAAAGCCATGTGGTCGTGGCGGCGCTGGTCTGGTCCCGTTCCCGTGGCATTGGGCGGATTACGAGTCACATGTTGGAGCCTGCACTTCGGGTCGTTACATCAGAGGTCGCACGCTGCTAATTAATTTGGCTGGAGTTCATCAGAAACGATCGATGGCTCCTGAAATGTGGAATGGTGCGCAAACGGAGGGCTGCGGGCTGCTCTGGTTTAGAGGAGAGCGCCGCGGCAACGAGCACTTTTACCACAACAGAACTCACATTTATACTTCTGTGGAAATGTGTTTATTCAAGCTTGTTTTAGCAATCCACAAGTCAAAAACTATGATTTATATTGGAGGTTTTAAAGATGCATTTGTCGGTGTCGAGTTGAAGACCGAACAGAAATGTGCACAAAAGAAGAAGAAATATCACGAGGTTTTCTTATTTGCTTTGCTGTTCGCATTTAATATTGGCGTCTTTCGGATAAACGTCATAAACTAACCCAACTCTGAAGGCCCACGTTACAATTATTAAAATGGTCTGCAATAATGATAGTTGTCAATTAGACACGATCATTAATTAATCGTTGCAGATGACGGGATTATTAAATGGAGCTCTGTGATTGGTTCATTTCATTCTGATTTTCCTTGTCATTTCTCTTCTGTTTTGTTTAATGGCTTTATTATACATTTTCATAGACCGTTTGAAGAACTATAAACGTAAATAGTTCTCCTCCTGTTCAAGCACTAAAGGTTCAGAGTTCTTCACATTCTATGTTTTACACGCACAACAAAAATCCCATCATTTTCCGATTTCTGGAGTTCTCAGATTGAAATGTCACGTAAACCGTTACATCTGATGTGAGTAATGGGATTACTTTCTGATGGTTCACACCTGAGCCGGGTTTGACCGGGAAGATTATGCAAACTAATGTGGAAAAGAGCCAAACATTTACAGAAAATATTTAAAATTCAGTTCTTTTTAGGGTTGTTCCGATACTGATACTGTTTACTCTGCATAAGAATGAGCCGCGAGCTGTGTTTACTCTGCATAAGAATGAGCCGCGAGCTGTGTTTACTCTGCATAAGAATGAGCCGCGAGCTGTGTTTACTCTGCATAAGAAGAACGCGAGCTGTTTGTTTACTCTGCATAGAATGAGCCGCGAGCTGTGTTTACTTCTGCATAAGAATGAGCCGCGCGTGTTGTTTACTTGCTGCATAAGAATGAGCCTTATGGCTGTTGTTTACTCTGCATAAGAATGAGGCCGCATGCCTTTGTTTACTTCTGCATAAGAATGAGCCGCGAGCTGTGTTTACTCTGCATAAGAATGAGCCGCAAGCTTGTGTTTACTCTGCAATTAGAATGAGCCGCGAGCTGTGTTTACTCTGCATAAGAATGAGCCGCGTGCTGTGTTTTACTGCATAAGAAAGAGCCGCATGCTTTTGTTACACTGCATAAGAATGGAGCCGCGAGCTTTGTTTACTCTGCATAAGAATGAGCCACGAGCTGTGTTTACTCTGCCATAAGAATGAGCCGTGAGTCTCGGTATCGTATCGGCCACCCACTCTGAGACCAAGTATCGGTATCGGATCGGACCTAAAAGAAAGAATGATTTTGGAATAACACTTTTTAAACTGCTCATGCTTTGTCTTCCAGCTTGATGGGATTTCTCTTGTGCCGTGAACGCTCCCCGAACGTCGCGTTTGCATGCGTCGTTTTGTCTGAACGTTCAAGCCGTCGCACAATTCTACCGTTTATTACATGTTCTTCAGGCTCCATGTTTCTTTAGGCTCCATGTTCTTCAGGCTCCATGTTCTTTAGGCTCCATGTTCTTTAGGATCCGCATGTTCTTAGACTCCATGTTCTCCAGCTCCATGTTCCTTAGCTCCATGTTCCTTAGGCTCCATGTTCCTTAGCCATCCATGTTCCTTTCCTTAGGCTCCATGTTCTTTAGGCTCATGTTCTCTAGCTCATGTTCTCTAGGCTCCATGCTTCTCTATGGCTCATGTTCTTCAGGCTCCATGTTCTTCAGGCTCCATGTTCTTCAGGCTCCATGTTCTTCAGGCTCCATGTTCCTTCAGGCTCCATGTTCTCAGGCTCCATGTTCCTCATGGCTCCATGTTCCTCAGGCTCCATGTTCCTCAGGCTCCATGTTCCTCAGGCTCCATGTTCCTCAGGCTCCATGTTCCTCAGGCTCCATGTTCCTTAGGCTCCATGTTCTTTAGGCTCCATGTTCTTTAGGCTCCATGTTCTCAGAGCTCCCATGTTCTTCAGCTCCATGTTCTTCAGGCTCCATGTTCTTTACAGGCTCCAATGTTCCTCAGGCTCCATGTTCCTCAGGCTCCATGTTCCTCAGGCATCCATGTTCTCAGGCTCCATGTTTTCCATTTAGGCTCCATGTTCTTTGGCTCCATGTTCCTTTAGGCTCCATGTTCTTTAGGCTCCATATTCTTCAGTGCTCCATGTTCTCAGGCTCCATGTTCTTCAGGAATCCATGTTCTTCAGGCTCCATGTTTTCCTTAGGCTCCATTTCCTTAGGCTCCATGTTCCTTAGGCTTCCATGTTCTTCAGGCTCCATGTTTCTTCAGGCCTCCATCGTTCTTCCAGGCTCCATGTTCTTCAGGCTCCATGTTCTTCAGGCTCCTATGTTCCTTAGGCTCCATGTTTCGCTCTAGGCTCCATGTTCCTTAGCTCCATGTTCCTTAGGGCTCCCATGTTCCTCAGGCCTCCATGTTCTTCAGGCTCCATGTTTTCTTCAGATCCATGTTCCTTAGGGCTCCATGTTCATTAAGGCTCCATGTTCTTTAGGCTCCATGTTCTTCAGGCTCCATGTTCTTCAGGCTCCATGTTCTTTAGGCTCCATGTTCTTTAGGCTCCATGTTCTTTAGGCTCCATGTTCTTCAGGCTCCATGTTCTTCGTGTGATTCTAATGCGTTTTGTTTGTTTGTAGCAAATCATGAAAGATCGATGGATCAACTCTGGGTTTGACGACGACGAGCTGAAGCCGTACACGGAGCCGGAGCTGGACATCACGGACCAGAAGAGGATAGGTGACCTCAGAGGGTTTATACATGATCATGTGCACAAAGATCGTGTGTGTGCACAAAGATCGTGTGTGTGCGCACAAAGATCGTGTGTGCGCACAAAGATCGTGTGTGCGCACAAAGATCGTGTGTGCGCACAAATATCGTGTGTGCGCACAAAGATCGTTTGTGCGCACAAAGATCGTTTGTCGTTTGTGCGCACAAAGATCGTTTGTGCGCACAAAGATCGTTCGCACAAAGTGTCGCACAAAATCGTGTGCGCACAAAACACAAATTGTGCGATCGCGTGTGCGCACAAAGATCGCGTGTGCGCACAAAGATCGCGTGTGCGCACAAAGATCGCGTGTGCGCACAAAGATCGTTTGTGCGCACAAACATCGTTTGTCGTTTGTGCGCACAAAGATCGCGTGTGCGCACAAATCGCGTGTGCGCACAAAGATCGCGTGTGCGCACAAAGATCGCGTGTGCGCACAAAGATCGCGTGTGCGCACAAAGATCGCGTGTGCGCACAGATCTTTGTGCGCGTGTGCGCACAAAGATCGCGTGTGCGCACAAAGATCGCGTGTGCGCACAAAGATCGCGTGTGCGCACAAAGATCATGGATGTTTGTACGATGCACCCGTCGCTCTCCAAACCGATCATTTCACAGAACAAGTGAAACTGGGACGTCGATGGTGTTCTCGTGTTCCCGTGTTCTCGTGTTCCTCCGCTTAAAAAATATATAACCCATTATTTTAGTAATTGAGCGTTTCCAGTCGACTTTTGGTATATTAGGATTTTGAAATACACGCGCGGTCGGCCTGACGACGGAACACGTGAAAACCCGTGAGGTCAAAGAGTTCGACTTCCTCCTCCTTTTGCGGTTTGAAAATCTGCTCAATCGTGTTTCAGTCACATGACCTGACTCAGACAGTGTTGTTGTGTTGTTGTGTTGTTTACTTTGCACACGTTCAAACAGTAAACACATCCCATTGTAGTTGTGAGAACACGCGATCACATGACGTCTTAAAGCATTGTTAAATGTGTTTCTAATGTGTTTATAATACTAATACTTTTATAACTTGCCAGTATACTTGAATACTTTCCGATAGTCTGGGGGTCTCAGCCCCTCATGACGATACACACTACGATACGATCTCATTATTATTCAGATTATCAACATGTAAATACGTTGTAACAGTATTTGTTCATGAAAGACATGTTTGACTCATCAGAACTGTAAACATGTTTCATCTTTGGGCTCATGTCCATCGTGAGCCCCCCGAACTGAACAAAGACTCAAACTCAAGATATTTATACTGTTTTATTTTACAATCTGCGACGACGATTCTCTTTGAACCGTGACGTTGCCCTCGTCCCCCCCTAACGAGTAAAACATGTGTGCGCTCATTAGCCCCCAGGAAAGATGAAGAGGGGCTTTGAATGAACGATGAGACCGACGCGGCGCCTCGGAAACCGGAGAAGGGCGGGGCCTGTGAGTGTTTGATCTGAGTGCAATCCCCCACCGATAAATTATGCAGGGGGTCTTACGTAAAGGAACCAGCACGAGACCAGAGTTTGAGCGCAGCGGGGGTCTCTGACGTCCTCCCGCCCCCTCCCGCCTCCTCCTCCTCCTCTCCTCCTCCCTCCTCCCGCCCCTCCCACCTCCTCCTCCTCTCCTCCCTCTCCTCCTCCCGCCTCCCTCCTCCCGCCCCCTCCCACCTCCTCCCTCCTCCTCCTCCCTCCTCCCTCCTCTCCGCCTCCCGTTCCCCTTATAGTCTATGAATCTGTCTTTGGGGCGTGTCTTTGGGGCGTGTCTTTGGGGCGTGTCTTTGGGCGACCTAGAACCTCTGTAATCGACCTAAACGCTGTAATTGCGACACAAACGGCTCTTCCTGGTTTGCGGCTGATGAAAGCGCATCTTCTGCAGATTACCCTGCGTGCGGAGATCAAATGCACACGTTCACCAGAGAAACGCTTTCATTGCTGTCGCTTGTGTTGCAGACGTGATGGTCGGGATGGCTACAACCTGGAGGAGATCCAGGAGTCTTTGGCCAAAATGAAGTACGACGAGATCACCGCCACGTACCTGCTGCTGGGGAGGAAGGCGTCTGAGGTCAGGCCACGCTTCCCCGCTGCTTCTGCCCTTTGACCCGGCGTTCACTGCACATCATGTTTTCTGATTGTGCTGTGCTGTGTGTGTGTGTGTGCCTGTGTGTGTGTGTGTGTGTGCCTGTGTGTGTGTGTGCCTGTGTGTGTGCGTGCCTGTGTGTGTGCGCAGGCGGACACGGGAGAATCGGCCTCCAGCAGTAACCTGAACCTGGCCAAACCTCGACCGACCGAACAGCGAACTCAACGGGCAGTCGCCGTCTCACCTCAAAGTCCAGAGGAGCGCCTCGTCCAACCACAAGCAGAGGAGATACAGCGAGCAGGGTACGGCGTAAAGAACGTGAAGTATCAGCGAGCAGGGTACGGCGTAAGAACGTGGAAGTATACAGCGAGCAGGGTACGGCGTAAAGAACGTGAAGTAATGCAGCGAGCAGGGTACGGCGTAAAGAAGTGAAGTATACAGCGAGCAGGGTACGCGTGTAGGCGTAAAGAACGAAGTATACACGAGCAGGGGTACGGCGTAAAACGTGAAGTATACAGCGAGCAGGGTACGGCGTAAAGAACGTGAAGTATACAGCGAGCAGGGTACGGCGTAAAGAACGTGAAGTATACAGCGAGCAGGGTACGGCGTAAAGAACGTGAAGTATACAGCGAGCAGGGTAGGCGTAAAGAACGTGAAGTATACAGCGAGCAGGGGTACGGCGTAAAGAACGTGAAGTATACAGCGTAGCAGGGTACGGCGTAAAGAACGTGAAGTATAGCGAGCAGGGTACGGCGTAAAGAACGTGAAGTATACAGCGGCAGGGTACGGCAGGGTACGGCGTAAGAACGTGAAGTATGCAGCGAGCAGGGTACGGCGTAAAGAACGTGAAGTATACAGCGAGCCAGGGTACGGCGTAAAGAACGTGAAGTATGCAGCGAGCAGGGTACGGCGTAAGAACGTGAAGTATACAGCGAGCAGGGTACGTAAGCGTAAAGCAACGTGAAGTATACAGCGAGCAGGGTACGGCGTAAAGAACGTGAAGATACAGCGAGCAGGGTACGGCGTAAAGAACGTGAAGTATACAGCGAGCAGGGTACGGCGTAAAGAACGTGAAGTATACAGCGAGCAGGGTACGGCGTAAAGAACGTGAAGTATACACGAGCAGGCAGGGTACGGCGTATAGAACGTGAAGTATACAGCGAAGCCAGGATTACGGCAGTAAAGAAACGTGAAGTTATTACAGGGAAGCAGTGACGGCTGTAAAGAACGTGAAGTATACAACAGCGAGGCAGGCTACGCGTAAAGAAACGTGAAGTATACAGGAAGCAGGGTTACGGCTAAAAGGAACGTGAAGTATACAGCGGCAGGGTACGCGTAAAGAAGCGTGAAGTATGACAGCGGAGCCAGGGTACGGCGTATAGAACGTGAATTATACACCGAGGCAGGGTACGGCCGTAAAGATACGTGAAGTATACAGCGAGCAGGGTACGCGCCGTACAAGAACGTGAAGTATACACGCGAGCAGGGTACAGGCATAAAGAACGTGAATTTATGTTATTTTAAGTCAAAGTACAGATGCCAGGAGCAAAAATACTTCATCAAAAGTACCCTAATCCAACCCGTCAGTCACGCCTAAAGAGGTCAAGATTATGAGGTTTAATTGTGATTATTCGGCGTCAGTGTATTATCGGAAAGACTCAAAAAATTTGTAATACAAGAAGTTTTTTTAAATTGAATTTATTAGAAAAAACAATTTTAAAACTAAATGATCTTTTTTTTGTTCAGTTAAAAGAAATGTGATTTTTAGAAGCGCAAAATGTCTTTTCTGCTCCGCCCCTTTTTCTCCGAAACATAAAGTTTTAAACGTGAACTCATTCTGAGGAGCAGGAAAAACCGACAAGAACGTTTAGGATTTCATTGTTTTTACGCTCGTCTCGCGCTTCGTCGTTTGCAGTCGGTCAGAACGTGCCGCCGGGGATGACTCACCCCAAGCGGTCCCAAAACCACGACGGCCTGAGAACAGTAGCCGCCAAAAGACGAGGGCAGCGACTCCAGCTGCGCAAACCGGGCACGCCGCGCGCTCAGCCCGCGAGCCCCCTGCTCGGCAACGCCAACCAACCCAAAACAAGGCCGACATCCCTGACCGGAGGAAAGGCGCCACCACGGGGACCACGGTGAGCGCAAACAGAGGACGCACACACTTTTAACCGAAAGCTAGCAAAGTTAGCATCAGCCGTTTCCTGTTCTCTCTCCTAGTGTGGTACTGTGCGGGCAAGAGTGGTTAACCTCTCTCTCGAGCCCTCTCTCTCTCTCTCGTGTTACTTTGGCAGAAAGTGGTTAACCTCTTTCGCTCTTCGTCAGAATAAACTCTGCGTCCGCCGGGATTGCAGCAGGAGAAAACACGTTCGTCTGCACCGACCGGAACAGACACGGACCGTCTCTCCGTGATCCCAAACGGGAAAGAGAACAGGTGAGACTCTTGACCCAGAGAACGGGTTGAGAACTTCTTGACCCAGAGAACAGGAGAGACTTTGACCCAAGAGAACGGGTGAGACTTGACCCCAAACAGAAAGGAGTAACAGGAGAACCTTGACCCAAACAGAAGAAACAGGTTAGACTTTGACCAGAAGAAACAGGTGAGACTTTGACCCAGGAGAACCGAGTGAGACTTTGACCCAGAGAACGGGTTGAGACTTTGAACCCAGAGAACGGGTGAGACTTTGACCCAGAGAACAGGGAGAGACTTGACCCAGAGAACGGGTGAGACTTTGACCCAAACAGAAAGAGAACGGAGAGACCTTTGACCCCAAACAGGAAAGAGAACAGTGAGACCCTTTGACCAGAAACAGGTGAATACTTGACCCAGAGAGAACGGGTGAGACTTTGACCCATGAGAACGGTAGACTTTGACCCACGAGAACGGGTGAGACCTTTGACCCAGAGAACCGGTGAGACTTTGACCAGAGAACGGGTGAAGACTTTGACCCAGAGAGAAGGAGAACTTTTACCCAGAGAACGGTGAGACTTTGACCCAAACAGGAAAGAGAACAGGAAGAACCCTTGACCCCCCCCAAACAGGAAGAGAACAGTGAGACTTTGAACCCAAGAACAGGTGACGACTTTGACCCAGAGAACGGTGAGCACTTTGACCCAGAGAACGAGTGCAGACCTTTGACCCAAGAGATCGGCTGAGACTTTGACCCAGAGAAACAGGAGAGACTTTGACCCAGAGAAACGAGTGAGAGGGCGGCCTTTGACCCAAACAGGAAAGAAACAGGAGAACCTTGACCCCAAACAGGAAAAGAGAACAGGTGAGACTGTTGACCCAGAAACGGGGGAGACTTTGACCCAGAGATACATGTGGAGACTTTGACCCAGAAACAGGTGTGAGACTTTGACCCAGAGAAAACGGGTAGATTTGACCAGAAAACAGGTGAGACTTTACCAGAGAACAGGTGAGACTTACCCAGAGAACGGGTGAGACTTGACCCAGAGAACGGTGTAGACTTTGACCCAGAGAACGGTGTGAGACTTTGACCCAACGAAACGTCGTGAGACTTTGACCCAGAGAACGGGTAGGACTTTGACCCAGAAAACGGTTAGACTTTGACCCCAGAGAACGGGTGAGACTTTGACAGAGGAACGGGTGAGACTTGACCCAGAGAAACGGGTGAGACTTTACCCAGAGAACTGTGTCGTACTTTGACCCAGAGAGCTGCGCATTGGTGAGACTTTTACCCAGGAGAGCGGGTCAGACTTTGGACCAGAGAGCGGTGGAGACCTTGACACCAGAGACGGAGTGAGGACTTCGATCCAGAGAGCAGGGTGAGGACTTTGACCCAGAGAGCGGTGAGACTTTGCACCCAGAGAGCGGCGTTAACTTTGACCCAGAGAGCGGGAGACTTTGACCCAGAGAAGCTGTGTTGAACTTTGACCCAGAGGAGGCGGGTGAGACACTTGACCCAGATGAGCGGGTGAGACTTGACCCCAGAGACGGCGTGAGAACTTGACCCAGAGTAGCGGGTAGACTTTGACAGAGAACGGGTGAGACTTTGACCAGAGACACGGGTAGACTTTACCCAAACCAGGAAAGAAACAGAGAGACCTTGAACCCAACAGAAAGATAACAGGTGAGCTTTGACCAAGAACGGGTGATTGAGACTTTGACCAGAGAACGGGTTGAGACTTTGGGACCCATGAGAACGGTGAGACTTGACCCAGAAACGGGTGAGACTGACCCAGAAACGGGTAAGACTTTGACCCCCAGAGAAACGGGTGAGACTTTGACCCAGAAAACGGGTGAGACTTTGACCCAGAGAGCGGTTGAGACTTTGACCCAGAGAGCGGCGTGAGGACTTGACCCCAGAGAGCGGGTGAGACTTGACCCAGAGACGGGTGAGACTTTCACCCAGAGACACACCACGAGACCGCGCTGAGACTTTGACCCAGAGAGCGGGTGTGAGGGGGACTTTGAGCCCAGGTCGATGAGCGCGGTGAGGACTTTGACCCAAGAGAACAGGAGATACTTTGACCCAGAAACGGGTGAGACTTGTGACCCAGGAGAACGGGTGAGACTTTGACCCAAACAGGAAGAGAACAGGAGAGACCTTGACCCAAACAGGAAGAGAACAGTGCAGACTTTGACCCAGAGAACGCGTGAGACTTATGACCCAGAATACGGGTGAGACTTTGACCCAGAGAACGCAGGTGAGACTTTGACCCAGAGAACTGCTGGTGAGGACTTTGAACCCAGAGAACGGGTAGACTTTTGACCAAGAAGGCACGTTGAGACTTTACCCACGAGAACGGGTGAGACTTTGACCAAGAACGCGGTTGAGACTTTGACCCACAACCAGGAAAGAGAACAGGAGAGACCTTGAACCCAAACAGGAAAGAGAACAAGGTGAGACTTTGCACCCAGGAAGAACGGTGAGGACTTTTGAACCAGAGAACGGGTTGACACTTGAACCCAATGAGAACGGGTGAGACTTTACCCAGAGAACGGGTGAGACTTGACCCAGGAACGGTAACAGACTCTTGACCAGTGACGAACGGGAGTGAAGACTTTGACCCAGAGAAACGCGGTGAGCTTTGACCCAGAGAACGGGTGAACTTGACCCACCAGAGAACGGTGTGAGACTTTGAACCCAGATAAGCGGGTGAGACTTTGACCCAGAGAACGGGCTGAGACTTTGACCCAAACAGGAAAGAAACAAGGAGAGACTTTGACCCAAACAGGAAAAGAGAAACAGGAGAAACTTTGGACCCGAAACAGAAAGAGAACAAGGTGAAACTTTACCCAGAGAACAGGTTGAGGACTTTGACCCAGAGAACGGGTGAGACTGACCCAGAGAACGGGTGAACTTTTGACCCAGAGAACGGTGAGACTTTGACCCAGAGAACGGTGTGAGACTTTGACCCATGAGAACGGAGTTGAGACTTTGACCCAGAACACGGGTGAGCTTTGACCCAGAGAACCGGCGGTTGAGACTTTGACCCCAGAAAACGGGGAGCACTGTTGACCCAGAAACCGGGTGAGACTTTGACCCAAACAGGAAAGAGAACTGTGAGACCTTTGACCCAGAGGATACGGCGTGAGACTTGACCCAGAGATAACGGTGAGACTTGACCTAAACGGGGAACAACGAGAACGGGTGACCACTTTGACCCAGAAAGAGAACGGGTGAGACTTTGACCCAGAGAACGGGTGAGACTTTGACCCAGAGAACGGGTGAGACTTTGATCCAGAGAACGGGTGAGACTTTGACCCAAACAGGAAAGAGAACAGGAGAGACTCTGACCCAGAGAACAGGAGAGACTTTGACCCAGAGAACGGGGGAGACTTTGACCCCGGAGAACGGGTGAGACTTTGACCCAGAGAACAGATTTCCATTAACCTCAGGGTTTTAAATGCTCGGCCGCACAAAAAAGACAAACTTATCCAGACTTAAAAAGGCAGTTGATCGCATTTGACCCGTCAGTCAATACGAGAAATGAAGAGATTATCTGGGGCTAAGTGTACCCTAATCCTAACTCGTTTTCGACAAAAGACAAAGTGTTGGATTCTGTTTATTGTGTGCTATTTTTAACCCTATTGTACGTTATATTTAGTTTATATGACCATTTTCAACGCCTTTGACAGAAAAAGGTTTTGGGTTCAATCACCTAGAAATAGCTCCGCCTCCACGTACAGGCTCCGCCTCCACGTCTTTTCAAACTCATTTCACTCACATTTGTGTCTCTCTCTCCTCCTTCACTCCTCCGTCACTCCGCTCTCTCTCTCCTTTCTTCCCGTTTGCTCACACCGCCCTCCCGGGGCCCCGCCCCCCTCACGAGCAGCACGTGCGAGGTCGGCTGTAGTCCGTCCTTCTCCGCCGCTCTGGGCTCCGGCTCCGTTCGACTGAAGTACAGGAACCCGGCCCTCCCCCACTCGTACTACGCCCTGGACTACTGCACGCCTAAGTAAGACCGGGACGTTTGAACGGGGGCCGACTACGACCTTGGGGAAAAGACCCCGGGGGAAAAGACCCCGGGGGAAAGGACCCCGGGTAAAAGACCCCGAACTACGACCCCGGGGAAAAATAAAAAAAAATCCCGAAATAAGACCCAGAAAAACACCCAGAGGAAAGAAATAAAAATACCCCAAAAAAAACCCCGAAAGTGTGTTAAGTGTTCATTTTGTTGGTTTGTTTGGTTTTTAATTTTAATACAATTCTCTCTCTTCCTCCTCTTCATCCCTTTAACTCCCTCTTTCTCCTCTCACATCTTTTACTCCTCCCCCTCTTATCCCCCTCGTCCTCTTATCCCCCCTCGCCCCCCTCTTCTCCCCCTCTTCTCCCCCTCTTATCCCCCCTCCCCCTCTCCCCCCCTCTCCCCCCTCTCCCCCTCTCTCCCCCTCTTATCCCCTCTCTTATCCCACTCGTCTCCCCCCCTCTTATCTCCACTCGTCTCCCCCCCTCTCTCCCCCTCTTATCCCCCTCTTCTCACCCCTCTCTCCCCCTCTTCTCCCCTCTCTCCCCTCTTTCTCTCCCCTCTTCTCCCCTCTCTCCCACTCTTTCTCCCCTCTCTCCCACTCTTATCCCCTCTCCCCCCCTTATCCCCCTCTTCTCCCCTCCTTCTCCTCCTCTCCCCCCCTCTTATCCCCCCCCTTCTCCCCCTCTCTCCCACTCTTATCCCCCTCTTCTCCCCCCTCTCTCCCCGCAGCAGCATCGCCGTCTCTCCCGGCGGTCAGAGGAAACCCGGTCACCTCCACTCACTCCATCAGCTCGTCCACGACTCCGGACCGGCTGCGTTTCCCGCGGGGCACGGCGAGCAGGAGTACGTTCCACGGGGGCCAGCTCCGAGACCGCCGCACGGCCACCTACAACGGGCCCCCCGCCTCACCCACGCTCTCCCACGACGCCTCACCCCTCTCCCAGACCCGCAGCAGGGCACGAGCAACCTGTTCTCCAAACTCACCTCCAACTCACCAGAAGGTAAACCACCCGAACCGGGTCTATAAGGTCTATAACGGGTCTATAACAGGTCTATAACAGGTCTATACAGTCTATAACAGTCTATAACAGGTCTATAAAGGTCTATAACAGGTCTATAACAGGTCTATAACAGGTCTATAACAGGTCTATAACAGGTCTATAAAGGTCTATAAGGTCAGGTCTATAACAGGTCTATAACGGTCCGGCCCAGGTCTATAACAGGTCTATAACAGGTTTCCGGCCCAGGTCTATAACAGGTCTATAACAGGGTCCAGGGGCCCAGGTCTATAACAGGTCTATAACAGGGTCCGGCCCAGGTCTATAACAGGTCTATAACAGGTCTATAACAGGGTCTGGCCCAGGTCTATAACAGGTCTATAACAGGGTCCGGCCCAGGTCTAGCCCAGGTCTCAGCCTGGTTTACTTTACCCATAACACTTGCTGAGTTCAAACGCTCAAAACAAACACATGTGACTTTGCAGGATTCTGGCACTGCTGGGGTCAAATCAGTTCAGTCTGAGGGTCAAATCAGTTCAGTCTGAGGGTCAAATCAGTTCAGTCTGAGGGTCAAATCAGT
>BJKM01001303.1:0-60761 GCA_015082035.1 Chaenogobius annularis | reverse complement strand
GTAGGCGGGACAGGAGGTCGCACTTAATGAGCGTCTGACCTTCCACACGTCGCAGCTCGTTAGTCCTGTGGTATTCAGCCTCGTCTCCCCAGGCGACGAGATCATAACAGTAAATTCTCTGTTCCTTCTGCATTTCTCTGGATGTCGTGCGAATTGTTGGCGAGTCGCACCCACAAACGTCCGAAATCCTGAAAATGACCCACAAACGCGACCCTAAAATGACCCTAAAATGACCCACAAACGACCTAAAATGACCCAACAAACGCGACCCTGGCTCCCACGCGCGACTAAAATGACCACAAATGGACACCCGACCCAACTAATGCGACCCTAAAATAAATGCGATGACGACCCTAAAAACGCGCCACAAACGCTAAAAAATGACCCACAAACGCGACCCCTGAAATGACAACACAAAGGCGACCCTAAATGACCCACAAAGGCGACCCTGAAATGACCCACAAAGGTCGACCCTATAATGCACAAACGCACTAAAATGACCGCGACCCTAAAATGACCAAACAAACGCGACCCTAAAATGACCAAAAGCGCGACCCTAAAATGACCAACTAATGCGACCCTAAAATGACAAAATGACAACTAATAAAATGACCACAAGGCGACCCCTAAAGACCCACAAATGCGACCCTGAAATGACCCACAAACGCGACCCTGAATGACCCACAAAGATGACCCACAACGCGACCTGTAATGACAAAAGGCGACCCCTGAAAGGCGACCCACACAAGGCGACCTAAATGACCCACAAGCGCGCGCCCAGCGCGAAATGACCCAAAACGCGAACCCAAAATGACCCACAAACGCGACCGACGCTAAATGACCGCACAAACGCGACCCTAAAATGACCCACAAACGCGCCCTAAAATGACCCACAAACGCGACGCAAAATGACCCACAAGCGCGACCCTGAAATGACCCCAAACCCTGGACCCACAAGCGCGGACCCTGAATGACCCACAAGCGCGCCTGAAATGACCACAAAGCGCGACGACCTGAATGACCACAAAGCGCTGAAATGACCACAAAGGCGACCCTGAAATGACCCACAAAGGCGACCCTGAAATGACCCACAAAGGCGACCCTGACCCACAAAGGCGACCCTGAAATGACCCTGAAATGACCCACAAACGCGACCCTGAAATTGACCCACAACGCGACCCTGAAATGCCACAAGACGACCTGAAATGACCCACAAGCGCGACACAAGCGCGACCCTGAAATGACCCACAAACGCGACCCTGAAATGACCCACAAACGCGACCCTGAAATGACCCACAAACGAGCAGAAACATCTCTTAGCACAAGTCCGTCTCTTTTTGAGCTCATTATTTGCACTTGTAGATTAGACCCTCGACACGCTAATTTGGCAGATCTCCGAAACCGCGGTTGTGGTTTCCTCCATGTTCTGTGCGTTATCTCTCCTCCTTTCACGCTCCTACTCCCGGCCCCTCGGCACCCGGCCCCTTGGCGCCCGCCCGCACCACCGTCGAGCAGCAGTAGATTAAATCCAGGAGAGGTCAGCGGCGAGAGGACGGCGTGGGGACAGCTTCAGTCACAAGAGCGCGGCGCTTAGAGCGTGTCGCGCCGACGTGGTTTAGGAGCGAGGTTATTAGAGCATGTTGCGCCGACGTGGTTTAGGAGCGTGGCGTTTGGGGCGGGCATGACGGGTCAAGTGTGTCGTGGGCGGTGGAGTTCACTCCTGAGACCCTCAGGTTTAATCATCAGGTAAAAGAGAAATGTCTTATTTTTACAACTTTTTGGTCTAATTTGAGATCGTCAAAACAACATTCACGACATCATCAAAGCGGGTTCAGATATTTATTTTACTGGAAACTGTTTTGAGTGAAATTGGGTCAAATGTCACAAGAAGCCTCTCAAATAAAGACAATTTAAGCCTGATTTTAGATGTTCCACTTGAAATTATCTCAGTCAGCAGTGGGTGTCCTGGGTCGGTTGCACGGTTGTTTCGGGGGTCCTGGGTCGGTTATTATTTATTAAAGTCGATAGAGTGACTATGGCGACAGAAATGTGCTTCAGTGTGTGTCGGTCTTTGTTCTCGGGGTTCTTCCTAAGTTATGGAACTGACCGCTTTCAAACCTATAACTAAACCCAACCTTCTTCAGCGTGGTCCACCCCCAAGGTTCAGTTCTTGGTCCTGTTCTTTTTACTGTATGTTAATGATTTACCCAATGCTTCAGTTAAACGTTCTAAACTCTTGTTTGCAGATGACACAAGTGTATGTTCTTCTTGAATGTTCTCATAAAAGTTCAATGAATTACAAATGTTTTGGTTTAAAATGGAACGCCTTGGTCAGTGCTAACGGTCTCTAACGGTCTCTAACGGTCTCTAACGGTCTCTAACGGTCTCTAACGGTCTCTAACGGTCTCTAACGGTCTCTAACGGTCTCTAACGGTCTCTCCAACGGTCCGTCTCCAACGGTCTCTAACGGTCTCTCTCCCGTGCGGCGGTCTCTAACGGTCTCTCTCGGTCTCTCTCCCGTGTGGTCAGTGCTGGACATGGCTCGTCACGTCCCCCTGTATCGCGCCCTCCTGGAGCTGCTCAGAGCCATCTCCTCCTGCACCGCTCTGGTTCTCTGCTGCTGCCGCTGACGGGAGACATTCAGGACGCCGAGGACGAGGACGAAGAGCCCGGACGGACAGAGCTCTGTGGGACACCTGCTGGCCAAGATGAAGACCTGCGTCGACACCTACACCAACAGACTCAGGTACGGAACGACAGACACTAACAGACGGGTACGGAACGACAGACACAAACGGACTCGGGTACGGAACGACAGACACAAACGGACTCGGGTACGGAACGACAGACACAAACTGATCGGGTACGGAACGACAGACACAAACTGACTCGGGTACGGAACGACAGACACAAACGGACTCGGGTAGAACGAAGACACAAACGGGGGTACGGAACGACAGACACAAACGGACTCGGGTACGGAACGACAGACACAAACTGACTCGGTACGGAGCGACAGAACGAGCAGAACTGAGTGAACGTAAAATGAAAGTCAAACTCTGAAATATCCACGTTTGACCTGAGCCTCAGAACACGGAATAAACACCTTTGAAATAGTTGAAAACAAGTTGAATGAAGAATGAAATGTCAGAAAACCCAGACGATCCTCGCTCTTCGGTTTCCCAAATAAACCTGAGATGGGCCTCAGTCGACTGATCGGCCAACAAGATCCAGGTCCAAACCGGGTCTTTACCCTCGATTGGCCCGGATCTAAAGCGGGACTAAGCGCTTCTGTCCTGGTCCATTCTGTGAATTGCTTAGAATAATGTCCCCTCCTCGTTATAGATTTTAATATTTGATGGGCTCATTTTCCTGCTTCAGAGGCAGAAGCGTGTCTTATGTTATGGCTCCTCTGAGCGGAGGGGGGAGGGAGGAGAGAGGGGGAGGGGGAGGAGACGGGGAGGGGGGAGGGAAGGGGGGAGAGAGAGAAGGGAGAGAAGGGGAGGAGAGGGAGGAAGGGGGAGGGAGAAGGGAGGAAAGGGGGAGGAGAGAAGGAGAGAGAAGAGAGAGAGAGGGAGGAGAAGGGGGAGGAGAGAAGGGAGGAGAGGGGGGAGAGGGAGGAGAGAGAGGAGAAAGGGGGAGAGAGAAGGAGGAGAGGGGAGGAGAGAAGGAGGAGAGGAGAGGGAGGAGAGAAGGGGAGGAGAGGGGGAGAGAAGGGAGGAGAGAAGGGAGGAGAGAAGGAGGAGAAGGGGGAGGAGAAGGGAGGAGAAGGAGAGAGGAGAGAAGGGAGGAGAAGGGGAGGAGAGAAGGAGAGAAGGAGAGGAAGGGAGGAGGGGGGAGGAGAGAAGGGAGAGAAGGGAGGAGAGAAGGGAGGAGAGGGGGAGGGGAAAGGAAGGGAGGAGAAAGAGGGGGAGAAGGGGGAGGAGAGAAGGGAGGAGAGGGGGGAGAGAAGGGAGGAGAGGGGGAGGAGAGAAGGGCCCAGGTATAAAAAAATGGATCAAAAAGAGAGAGAAAACTTCTGGTGTCATCTCCCAAACATCATATCCTCATTCATGGTTTGGTGCGACACTTGAACCTTGTAGTATTTGTACTCGTCTAAGTACTGTAGTGCTTATGAAACTGGGCGACGTTCAAGTTGAATTGGGTCAAGATTTCCAAGATGCCACACAGCGTGAGCGTGTTTATCGTGAGAATGATGTGGGGCACCAGCCTATTTTAGGCAATTAACTCATGTCAAATCAGATATGGAAATGATTGATAAGAATGCTAAGAAGAGGACAATGGAACATGAGCTGCAGTTCCGTCTTCCTTCACATGAAGTGCTCTCTGCACTTTGAGAAGCTCGGGTGTCATGACGCTGGCGTCAGCAGATGTGTCCAGCTTTGCTTTGGTTGGCGCTCGTTGTCAGATTGTGGGCGGATCAAGTATTTGATCTGGGCTCTTTTTTAATGAGTTTGCACCAGAATCATCTGAGCGGACGTTTGGCTGTCAAGAGCATGATCGTTTGGAAGTTTGGACCAAAAGCATGTTCTGGTTTGATGCTGGGTTTGTGCTGTGTGGAACTCAGATTGACTGATTGGGTTTAGCGCGGGCTCCGGGCCAAGTTCACCCTCTGAAGCAGCTGTTCAGGCTGTGAGGGAGCTTCTCCGTGGGGTTGAGGGTTTGAAGCCGCTCTCGGACGAGTTTTACCAAGTCAAATGAGCCGTGTCTTCACTTTCCCAATCTCAGGTTCTTCTCTGCGCCCGCGCTTCCTCTGCGCCCGCGCTTTCCTCTGCGCCCGCGCTTCCTCTGCGCCCGCGCTTCTCTCTGCTGGCCCTAGACCGGGACTAAACAGGTCCAAGCTGGCCCTAGACCGGGACTAAACAGGTCCAAGCTGGCCCTAGACCGGGACTAAACAGGTCCAAGCTGGCCCTAGACCGGGACTAAACAGGTCCAAGCTGGCCCTAGACCGGGACTAAACAGGTCCAAGCTGGCCCTAGACCGGGACTAAACAGGTCCAAGCTGCCCTAAACTGGGACTAAGCAAAGACCGCAGCAGCAGTTATTTAGATCATGGAATATTTTCTGCAAAGAACACAATGTAGAAACCTTGATGTTTTGATGTTCCTGCAGTTTGGACTCGTTCCTTCATCTCGTCCACAGTTTGGGGCGACGTGTGGCATCTTCTGCACAAACAAAATGTGCCACGGCTCAAAACGGGTTGAAAAACACTGGTTCAGACTTGTGCAAACATGTTCTGTTCACGCACGAGTCCAACCATTATTCTGCTTAAGCTTATGAATAAAGGATCCATGATCAAATACGACTGATTATTTTTGATTAATCGATGAATCGTTGCAGCCCGTGTTTTTGATATGTGTCCTTTTGAAGACCACACTGGGACCAGTCCAGGACTAAACCGGGGTGAACCTAAACCTCTTGTGTTTGTCCAGGTCGAAGAAGGACAAGGCCAAAGGAGTGGTGAAGCCGGACAGTTCTGACCCGGAGCCTGAAGGTCTGACTCTGTTGGTTCCTGATATTCAGAGAACGGCAGAGATCGTGTACGCGGCGACCACCAGTCTGCGGCAGGCCAACCACAGGCCTTACGAAACACACCAGCACACGCTCACACTGAAAACCAGCGAAACACGGCCGACCGCAAAGCGACCAAAAGCACACTAAAACACACAGGCCAACAAGGTACGCACACCAGGAAACACGGCCTTAGACCCAGACCAGGAAACACGGCCTTAGACCAGGGAAACACGGCCTTAGACCAGCGAAACACGGCCTTAGACCAGCGAAAACACGGCCTTACGACCAGGGAAACACGGCCTTAGACCAGCCAGAACCGAAACACGCCTTTTTGCCTTAGACCAGCGAAACACGGCCTTAGACCAGCGAAACACGGCCTTAGACCAGCGAAACACGGCCTTAGACCAGGGAAAAGACTCATTAATGCCTTAATGTTTATAATATGATGTCATTACATTGGAAAATAAAGTTCGTTAAAAATGTCTCAATATTTACATGATTGAATGTCAGAAGAGGAAACTATTTCCAGCCTTTATTTGGTTCAAATGTGTTCAAAAAGATGAATCCTAAAGTGGAACACTAAAACCATCCTTCGTTTCCCCCGTTCTTCTGAAGTCCAGTTGTTTTTCATTGAACAGGAAACGCCCTGATCTTGTTCTAACGCGTTCCTTTTGCAGAGAGGAAGCTGGTGGAATGTTCCAGAAAAGCGGCGCATCGTCCCAAGCCTCTGTCCATCCTGCGCTCGCTGGAGGAGAAATACGTCGCCGTCATGAAGAAGCTGCAGTTCGGTAAAAGAAATGTGCTTTTCTGGTGCCAAAGGTCACTGGAGTTTAGCCTTCAGACCTGACCTTTCCTCTGGACCCCCTCTGGACCCCCTCTGGACCCCCTCTGAACCTGGTCCTAGAGTCATTTTGAGTCATTTTTCAGTTGCGCTGAAGCTTGAATCCATTCAAAATGTCTCCGTCCAGAACTGTATTAATGAGATGAATTTGCCACGCACCGTTTTCCAATCCAATTATTATTATTTTGGATTTTAAGGCCCGATCTTTGTGTAGGAGCCACTTTAAGGCCCGATCTTTGTGTCTCTGTGGGAGGAACATGTCCCAGTTAAAACTGAGTTACAACTGAGTTAAAACAGGGGTTAAAACTGAGTTAAAACCGGGGTTAAAACTGAGTTAAAACCGGGGTTAAAACTGAGTTAAAATCAGGGTTAAAACCTAAGTTAAAACAGGGGTTAAAACTGAGTTAAAACAGGGGTTAAAACTGAGTTAAAACAGGGGTTAAAACTGAGTTAAAACCGGGGTTAAAACTGAGTTAAAACCTAAGTTAAAATCAGGGTTAAAACCCAAGTTAAAAACTGAGTTAAAACCTAAGTTAAAATCAGGGTTAAAACCTAAGTTAAAACAGGGGTTAAAACTGAGTTAAAACAGGGGTTAAAACTGAGTTAAAACCGGGGTTAAAACCTAAGTTAAAATCAGGGTTAAAACTGAGTTAAAACAGGGGTTAAAACTGAGTTAAAATTGGGGTTAAAACTGAGTTAAAATTGGGGTTAAAACTGAGTTAAAACCGGGGTTAAAACTGAGTTAAAACAGGGGTTAAAACTGAGTTCAAACAGGGGTTAAAACTGAGTTAAAACTGAGTTAAAAACTGGGGTTAAAACTGAGTTAAAACCGGGGTTAAAACTGAGTTCAAACAGGGGTTAAAACAGGGGTTAAAACTGAGTTCAAACAGGGGTGAAGCCTCGGCTGAAGCTGAAGCCCCGGGCGAAGCCTTCGGGCTGTAAAGTGCGTCCCGTCCTCAGAAGGATCGGTCCAGAGCCGCATCGATCACACGTCACTTTCACTTCAGTCAAACGAGGAGCGATGTCACAAAAGAAAACTGATTGAAACATGCAAACTGGATTAGGCCGCTGCCTAATGGAGGCTTTAAAGCTTTAAAGGGACATTTCAGGGACAAACTCCCTGGGCAAAATGAAAAAAGAGCTGGCTTTCCATTCCTTCCTTGATTTCTGACACGATAATTGACTTATCGTTTGATAAATCACAGCGGATGTTTCGGGACTCAGTATTTGTACTTTTATTACACTAACAATGAACCTTTTGCATGTTTTGTTTGGATTACGATACGAAATGTGGAGCGTCAAATAATGTTTCGAAAAAGTGTTCACGGAATGATCTGCCTTCAAACGGGTTATTTTGACTTCATTATGATCGTTTATCGGGCTATTTTCTCTAGTTATATTTATCACCTTCAACCCATAACCATGTGTGCTGTGACCATGTGTGCCGTGACCATGTGTGCCGTGACCATGTGTGCCCTGACCATGTGTGCCCTGACCATGTGTGCCCTGACCATGTGTGCCCGTGACCATGTGTGCCGTGATCATGTGTGCTGTGACCATGTGTGCCCTGACCATGTGCTGTGCCCTGACCATGTGCTGTGCCCTGACCATGTGCTGTGCCCTGACCATGTGTGCCCTGACCGTGTGTGCCGTGACCATGTGCCCTCACCATGTGCCCACACCATGTGCTTAAAGGACCTGTTTCCATCTCCTTTTCAGACACGTTCGAGATGGTGAGCGAGGACGACGACGGGAAGCTGCTCTTCAAAGTGAACTACCACTACATGTCTCAGGTGAAGAACGCCAGCGACTCCAACAGCGCGGCTCGCTCCAGACGCCTGGCTCAGGAGGCCGTCACCTTGTCCACCTCTCTGCCCCTGTCCTCCTGCTCCAGCGTGTTCGTGCGCTGCGACGAGGAGCGGCTCGACATCATGAAGGTGAGCGCCCCCGACAGGACACTTTTAACCCTGTTCTCACATTGTCCCTCGTCACAAACTCGGCCGGAGCACGTTTAGCTTCATTCACGCTCGTTTGATAAAGTCCTCTCCCCTCCGAGCCTCAAAAACACTCCGTTCTGAATCTCCTCCATAACTGACCTTTTCTCCATCTGTGACGCGGCTCTGAGAATCTTCTGAAATCATCTCCGGACTCGTTCTGTCTCATCAGGACAGTCCAGTTGTTACCTGTGTGATTCTCTCTGCAGCCAGTAGATGGAGCCAAAACTCAGGTAGTCCCAGGGGAAACGGCAGAGATGCAGATGTTCATTTGTTTTTTATAAAAGTTACTAAAGAGCAGGTTTAAAGGACAAATAAAGCTAAATACGTGTCATTTTGTATTCTTCTTGTCCTTTAAACATGTACAAAATGACACATATTTTAAGACATGTCAAAATCGTCTTACTAATTAACTGTGATGAAAAGTCGATCATCATTTTACATTTTATTCATTTTAAACTGCAATTTTGATGGTCAGTTTTCGCTCTCGACACATAAACTTTCAAAATGTTTCCTCCCACTGAATCCACTTCATCCATAGATTTCTCTGGGACATTTTTTGCCCACAGAGACATAAAGATCAGGCCTTAAAACGGGGTCTGAGCCGGGTCCAAGCGGGGTCTGAGCCGGGTCCAAACGGGTCTGAGCCGGTCCAAGCGGGTCTGAGCCGGGTCTGAGCCGGGTCCAAGCGGGGTCTGAGCCGGTCCAAGCGGGGTCTGAGCCGGTCCAAGCGGGTTAGCGGGTCCAAGCGGGTCTGAGCCGGGTCCAAGCGGGGTCCAAGCCGGTCCAGGGTCTGAGCCCGGGTCCAAGCGGGGTCTCCGGGTCTGAGCCGGGTCTGACACTGGTTCCTGGGCTTTATGTGCACGCTCCTGTTTCTCATGTGTTTGTGTCCAGCTCAGACTCGCTGACATTTAGTGACCGTCTCTCACCTCGCTCTGATTAATGCTCTGCTCCTCCTGCTCCAAATGTCAAACCGCGAAGCAGAGACGAGAAACGTGACGAGGCAACGTGGGGAAAACACCACCGACCCTCGAGGTCATCCTGGGAAAGGAACACTGCAGGCCAATTTAGGCCGCCTTCTGACCGAAAGCCTTCACAAAAACGTTTAGTCATTCCAGTTGTGTGTGTGAGGGGCGTGGCTAAAGCGAGCGTGCACAGGAACAGTTTTGCCTCATGTCTTTGCCTTGTGTGCAAAGCCTCGACGCCGCGTTTGAACCTCTCTTTATGGAATCATGTCAGACGCATTCTGACCTGGAAACACCACATTTGGACAAACAGGAAACAGCTGTTGCTAACGCGCTTTGTTAGCTTTGTGTTGCTAAGGCTCCACATATAAGTTAGCATCAGTGGAAACACGGCGCTTTAGCACAAGATTTCACTTGGTCACTTGTTTTCATCTGGAGCCGGTGCTGATCCGTTCAAGTGTAAATCGTGTTTGGACAGAAGCAGTTTGTGGAAATGTCACCGACCTGCGGCTCTTTACTCCACACGGTTTGGAACGCAATATATCACACTACTGCCTGTACTACTAAAACTACTGCACAAAATACTGCCTTACTACTAAAACTACACAGAGTAGGGTTACTACTGCTAGAAAGTACTACACAAATTCAATAAAATAATCCAGCAATAATCCACTAACTCAATTGAAGATTTTTTTAAATGTAGATGGATTTTTGGTCATGTATTTTGTGTTTAGACCCGGTTCAGCCCTGGTTTAGTCCCGGTTCAGCCCTGGTTTAGTCCCGGTTCACCCGGTTCAGCCCTGGTTTAGTCCCGGTTTATACCCGGTTCAGCCCTGGTTTAGCCCGGTTCAGACCCGGTTCAGCCCTGGTTTAGTCCCGGTTCAGACCCGGTTCAGCCCTGGTTTAGTCCCGGTTCAAGACCCGGTTCAGCCCTGTTTAGTCCCGGTTCAGCCCTGGTTCATGTTCGTGACGCTGCTCATTTCCATGTTTGTTTCCTTCCTGTTCCTTAGTCCCTGTCAAACGTTCTAACCCCTTGCCTTCGTTTGACCTGAAGCCGCCCCTCAGAACCCTTAAACGCCCCCTCAGAACCCCTTAAACTGCCCCCCCCCCTTAAACCCCCTCAAACCCCTTTAACTGCCCCTCAGAACCCTTAAACTGCCCCCTCAGAACCCCTTAAACTGAACCCCTTAAACTCTTTTGTGGCGCTGAGATGATGAATCGCTTCGACTCGCTTTAATTACAGTTTGTTTGAGAATATTAGGCCTTTGTTGCTTTTTTAATCTGCGCTTGACGATTAAACTCTTTCACCAGATGATTTATTCACCCGGCTCATGCCCTTCATGAGGACCCTCATGAGGACCCGGACCCTTTGTATTTGTGCCCTTCTTAACATTCATCTGTTAACGGTTATTCATCTTGATTGTCTTCATTCTTGTCCCTCGTGTCTCCTCTAGGTGCTGATCACGGGTCCGGCCGACACGCCGTACGCCAACGGGTGCTTCGAGTTCGACGTGTATTTCCCTCAGGACTATCCCAACTCCCCCCGCTGGTGAACCTGGAGACCACCGGAGGCCACAGCGTCCGCTTCAACCCGAACCTCTACAACGACGGCAAGGTCAGCGCTCCTCACCGGTGACCTTTTGACCCTTTTGAGGATCAGTAGTCACCAGACCGTCCTTGTGTGTTCCCCTCAGGTGTGTTTGAGCATCCTGAACACGTGGCACGGTCGACCGGAGGAGAAGTGGAACCCTCACACGTCCAGCTTTCTACAGGTGAAGCATCTTCTGGAAACTGGAAACCTTCAGATCCAACGTGCAGAAAAGTTGCTGATGTTGTTGTGCCTAAAACGTTCCACAAAATGCCATAAAAGCACCGGTAAATTTACGAAATGAAAAGATAAATGATGACCCATTCGAGGAAACGCAAGCCGCTGACTGACCCTGCATCAGAAAAGTTACACACTACAGCTTTATTATCCAACCTAAGCAGTCATTCTGTCCTTTTAAAGTGTTTGGGAACGCTAAGAATCGCCCAGTTCATCCTGAATGTAACTGCGCATAGTCAGGAAAGCGGCACCGTAGCAAACGCACGGCGACAGAAGCGAGCGGCGGACGTTCCTTGTGGCGACGGGACGTTTCCTTTTCTGCGCGTGTCGTTTTGAGCCCCGCGGACTCCAGTCCTGTCTTCATCCCGGGCTACGGCTTTCGATCTGTCGTAGATTCGAGCTGTCATGACGACGCCTCAGGGCCACGAGGCTCTGATGGAAACGACATGAATCTGACACTGCCCCGACTCCGGTTATAGACTCTTTCATGGCGTGTGTAGAACATCTGCCCACAGCCTGGTGCACGTTTCTGACCCAGAGCAGTGTCCAACTTCCAGCTCCAGTTTACAAAGTTTACTTGAGGAAAACTAGAATGTCCTCGTCAAACTGGTGTGTCCCGTTATGTTTTTGGTGCATTATTGTCGCGCAAAACGTCAGATTTAATATGATTACGTGGTCGTTAGCGTGTATGCTAATCTTATTCAAAACATTTCATGTTTTGTAACTCTGCTCAGGTGTTTCTCACGTGTGCGCGAGCGTTTCATAGTCTGTGCTAACGCGGGGTTTCTGAAGCTAACGCGGGCGCTAGCTAACGCGGCGCTCTGAAGCTAACGCGGGCGCTAAGCTCAAAGCTACGCGCTCTGAAGCTAACGCGCTAACTCGGCGCTGAAGCTAACGCGGGCTCTGAAGCTAACGCGGCTCTGAAGCTAACGCGGGCGCTGAAGCTAACGCGGGCGCTGAAGCTAACGCGGAACTAACGCTGAAGCTAACGCTCGGACTCTGACCGGCCTTTGGATTTCATATAAGATCAAAATAGACATACTATGTACACGCCGGGGCCGGGGCCGGGGCCCTCCCTCTTCTCTTTCCCTTTTCTTCTCCTTCGTTTTCTTCTTCTCCCTCCTCTTTCCATTTTTCTTTCCCATTCTTTCCTTCCTTCTTCACTTCCTCTTCTTTCTCCTCTTCATCTTTTTCCCTTTCTTTCATCTTCTTTTCATTTACTCTTCTTTTACTATTTTTATCCCTCTTCTCTTTCTTCTCTTTCCCTCCTTTCTCTCTCTTTTCCCTTCCTCTCCTTCTGTCCTCTCTTCTCCTCTCTCTTCCTCCTTCTGTCCTCTCTCTTCTCTCCTCTGTCCTCTTCTTCTCCTCCTCTTCTCCTCCTTCTGTCCTCCTCTCTCTTCCTCCTCTCTCTCCTCCTTCTCTCCTCTCTCTTCCCTCTCTCTCTCCTCCTCTCTCTTTCCTCTCTCTTCCTCCTTCTCCTCCTTCTGCTCTCTCTTCTTCCTCTCTAGTTCATTGATTATTGAACGTGACCAGAGTGGATCAGAACAGGTCCCAGATCAGCCACAAAAACACCCAAGGTCAAGGGTTTGTACAGAGAATAAAGAGAGGACTGAATCTGGACCAAACTTGGACTAAACCAGGGCGACAGGCTTGACGCAGTTTTGTAGTTGATATAGTATATTTAGGGCAAGGTTTGGACCTGGTTTGGACCTGGTTCGGACCTGTTCGGACCTGGTTCGGACCTGTTTGGACCTGGTTTAGTCCTGGTCCAGTCGTGTTGTTTTGGAGGACGTCCTGTTTGTCCTTCACTTTTAATGCACTTGTTAATAAAGAAATATTATGGGATGTTTTTATGAAGCCAGATCTTGGGTCTCAGCCTGAGGAGGACGAGCTCCTGGAAAGCTCTTCAGCGACCAGGCAACCAGCCAGACCAGGCCAGACCAGACCAGGGCCAGACCAGGCCAGACCAGGCCAGACCAGGGCCAGACCAGGGCCAGACCAGGCCAGACCAGGCAGACCAGGCCAGACCAGGGCCAGACCAGGGCCAGACCACAGGGCCAGACCAGGGCCAGACTCAGATCTGGTGAATGTGCTGCTTTTGCTTCTGATTAGTCCACGAACCCATTTCTTGTGATACTTTTCTTCATGTTCTCACGTTGAGAGAACATGTGTTCCATTATTTAGTCTGGAATCCACAGATCAACGTGTGTCGCCGTCCTGAAGGTAAGAGGACCTCGGAGGGGAAAGTGCTTGAATTTGGTTTTGAAAAGGTATAAAAACCTTATGGTCTCGGTCCAGTCCCTCCTAAAAGTCCGCTCTGTGTTTCAGGTCCTGGTCTCGGTCCAGTCCCTGATCCTGGTTGCAGAGCCATACTTTAACGAGCCGGGGTACGAGCGCTCCAGAGGAACGCCCAGTGGAACTCAGAGCTCCAGAGAATATGACGGGAACATTCGGCAGGCCACAGTGAAGTGGGCCATGCTGGAGCAGATCCGGAACGCCTCGCCCTGCTTCAAAGAGGTCAGAGGCTTTCTGACACTCTCGGACCCTCTCGGACCCTGTCGGACGCTTTCAGACCCTTTCGAGCTCCTTCTGGCCTCAAATTAAAGCCTGGTTTGAATCCCAAACCTCTTATTGAGTATTAAACCCGACACTTTGAGCAAACACATGAAACACGAGGAACGTTCAAGCGGCGTTTGGGGAGCGGCCTTTAAGAGTCCGTATGTCGAGTTATTCATGTGAACGCTCAGCGCCGAACGCGCGCCTCGAAACGAACGCTCCGCCGAACGCTCCGCCCGACGCTCCGCCAACGCTCGTGAACGCTCCGCCCGACGCGCCTCGTGAACGCTCCGCCCGGACCGGCTCCGCCCGGACGCCGCCGACGCGCCGCCCGGACGCCGCGCCGCGCCGCCCGACGCGCGCGGACGCGCCGCCGACGCGCGCCCGGACGCGCCGCCCGGACGCGCCGCCCGAACGCGCCTCGTGAACGCTCCGCCCAGACGCGCCGCCCGGACGCGCCGCCCGGACGCGCCGCCCGGACGCTCCCCCCGAACGCGCCTCGTGAACGCTCCGCCCAGACGCGCCCGCCGGACGCCTTCTCTCAGCGTGAGCTCAACGCGGCCGTCTGACCTGAACGTTTGTCACGTTTCCGCTCGTCGCGCTCTGACCTTCAGATGTTACAGATTTGTGCTGTTTTAATACTTTTACAATAAATAAAGGTCTATCAGTGTTTTGTCCAAGGTTGCCGCGGCGACGGTTCTTCTCTCCCAGGGGCCGGGGCCATAAATCCCCCCTGCGTTTGGCCCCGAGGAGATGGAGGAGGAAAGAGATATACATTTGTGTTTGTGCGAGATGGATGCACCGCGGAGGATAGTAATCTGAGGAACGTCAGAACAAGAAACAAATGAAAGGGAGGAGAGAGGGGGAGGGGGGAGAGGGAGAGGGGAGGGAGAGGGGGAGGAGAGAAGAGGAGAGGGGAGAGGGAGGGAGAGGGGGGAGAGGGAGAGGAGGGAGAGAAGAGGAAGGGAGAGGAGAGGGAAGAGAGGAGGAGGGAGGAGGAGGGGAGAGAAGAGGGAGGGGGGGGAGAGGAGGAAAGAGAGGGAGGAGGGGAGAGGAGGGAGGGAGGGAGGGAGGGAGGGGAGGAGAGGGAGGAGAGGAGGGAGGGAGGGGGGAGAGAGGAGAGGGAGAGGGAGGAGAGAGAGAGAGGGGAGAGAAGAGAGAGAGGAGGGGAGAGAGAGGGGAGGAGGAGAGGGAGAGGAAAGAGAGGGAGGAAGAGAAGAGAGAGAGAGTTAGGAGGAGGGAGAAGAGTGGTGAAAGGGAAAGCAGGCGGTTGTGGGAGATGAGAAGAGTGAGGTAAAGACAGGGAGGAAGAGGAGGGAGTGAGAGTGAAGGATATTTGAGTCCAGCCCCTCACACTACTGTGTTTGTGTGAGGGTCCGGTGCTCCGGGGTCCGGAGGGTCCGGTGCTCCGGGCTCGGGTGAGCCTGATCTCGGCTGAAGGCGCTGCATTCTTCAGACTCGTCTGTTTCAGAGGATAGAAATAACACGCACCAACATCCTGTCTGCGCCGCTCAGTGACGAGGTTGTGTGTTCCACTCCCGAGGTCTAGTCCTGGTCTAGTCCTGGTCTAGTCCTTGTTTAGTCCTTGTTTATCCTGTCTTTTGCCCTCTGTGGATGAAGGTCGCTGTGGTGATTTATTCCTTCATTTCCGTTTGGCCGTGGTGCGTTCAGGGTGAGGCGCAGAGTGGGAATCTCTCAGACTCTGATGGACCGAGGCCTGAGTCTGACTCGCGTTCAAGGCCCCAGGCTGAAAAACGACGCTAGGCCAGAATTCGAACCCAGAACCAGGATCTGGACGTGACGTGGACTTTATTCAGAGCCCCAACGTTCAGAACCTCCTTCAGAACCACTGAAGGAGCGGTAACGTCAGAGATGTTGGGCCGGTGGACCAGGTCCAGACCAGGTCCAGACCAGGTCCAGACCAGTCCAGTCCAGACTGAACCTTTTTGACGTTTCGACACTGAACACAATGAGCTCGTTTTGTGTCCTTGAAGTGGCCCTGATGCCCTCCCGCTGTGACGGGGGTTCATCAGGAAATCCAGGACTTTGATGAGAAATGGCATTATTAAATCAGAAGGTCAAAATGAATAAACCGTTTCTGATTTGTACATTTCCTAAATACTCTGTGTTTGGGTCAAATGTGTTTCCAACGTGATTGTTTTTAGCCTTATTTTAACTGCTCCGGTGAGTGAATTGCGTTCATTGAGACCAAAAGCTTTCGCCAGCGCTCTGAATACTGATGCCGCTGCCTCCCTGGCAACGGTTTCCAGGGGAGACGGGTGGGGGGTTGACCACGGCGACAGTTGCCGGGGAGTAGGGTCGCGGAGGAGGAGTTATTATTAATGAGCCCGGAGTGGCGCCGACGCTGGAGATGAGTGTAACGGAGACGAGAGCGAGATCTGAGATTATGAACACGCCGAAGAGCGCCACCATCTGAGAGAAGACTGTTATAACACAGGAATGAACCGGACCGAGCTGCAACGCGAGATGTCACATTAAACAATTGACATTATTATTCAGCTGAAAACACTTGACGACGCAGAGGACCATAAACCTTCCTCTTGACAGAACTCGGTTGTGAATTCATCTGAAAGTTTCTCTTTGCCTTTCAGGTGATTCATAAGCACTTTTACCTGAAGCGGGCCGAGATCCTGTCCCAGTGCGAGGAGTGGATCACCGACATCCAGCAGTACAGCAGCGACAAGCGAGTGGGCCGCACCATGAGCCACCACGCCGCCGCGCTAAAGGTAACACGCTAATGTAGCCACCAGGCCGCCGCGCTAAAGGTAACACGCTAATGTAGCCACCAGGCCGCCGCGCTAAAGGTAACACGCTAATGTAGCCACCAGGCCGCCGCGCTAAAGGTAACACGCTAATGTAGCCACCAGGCCGCCGCGCTAAAGGTAACACGCTAATGTAGCCACCAGGCCGCCGCGCTAAAGGTTGGTAACACGCTAATGTAGCCACCACGCCGCCGCGCTAAAGGTAACACGCTAATGTAGCCACCGCGCCGCCGCGCTAAGGGTAACACACTAATGTGTACGTAACCATGAGCCACCGTGTTTAAGGTAACGTGCTTATGAACAGAGAGGAAAGTACATTATTTACAGAATACAGAATCTCCAGAAATCACATTGTATGATTTTTTAAATCATTTATTTGTATGTTGTTGCTGTAAATAAGTATTTGAACGCCTGCCAATAAGAGCTGTTAGTCTGCCTTTAAAAAGTTCCCCTCTGCTCCACTTTATTCATCTAAATAGAGCAGCACCTGTTTGAGCTCAATTAGCGGCATAAAGACCCCCTGCCCACCACACAATCAGACTCCACCCTACTACCATGGGCAAAGACCAAAGAGCGGTCAGAAGACCCAGAGACTAAGTCCACTCGCCGTGTTTGGAGAAGAGGATGAGACCATCCCAAGAACACATCCCTAACTGTGAAGCGTGGGGGTGGAGACTCCATGCTCTGGGGGTGAGAGACGCCATGCTCTGGGGGTGAGACGCCATGCATCCTGGGGGTGGAGACGCCATGCTCTGGGGGTGGAGACGCCATCGCTCTGGGGTTGAGACGCCCATCTCTGGGTGGAGACGCGCTGCTCTGGGGGTGGAGCGCCATGCTCTGGGGGTGAGACTCACCTCTCTGGAGACGCCATGTCTGGGGTGGATGACGCCCATAACTGCTCCTGGGGTGGAGACGCCATGCTCTGGCATCCTGCGGCGGAGACCCATGCTGGAGGTGAGACGCCATGCTCTGGGGGTGGGACGCCATGCTCTGAGACGGCCGATGCTCTGGGGTGGAGACGCCATGCTCTGGGGTGGAGACCGCCATGTCTGGGGTGGAGCACGGGTGAGAGACTCATGCTCTGGGGTGGAGACTCCATGCTCTGGGGTGGAGACGCCATGCTCTTTGGAGGTGGAGACGCCATGCTCACCCATGGTACCACCATGAGCCGCCCCAACACCATGAGCCGCCCACACATGAGCCGCCCACACACCATGAGCCACACCATGAGCCGCCCACACACCATGAGCCCCCCACACACCTGCGCCACACACCATGAGCCACACCATGACACACCATGAGCCGCCCCACACCATGAGGCCCCCACACCATGAGCGCCCCCACACCATGAGCCGCCCCACACCACCATGAGCCGCCCCACACCATGAGCCGCCCACAACCATATGAGCCCACACACCATGAGCCGCCCCCACACCATGAGCCGCCACACACCATGAGCCGCCACACACACCATGAGCCGCCCCACACCACCATGAGCCACCACCCAGTAATTACAGCGAGATGACCCATAAACCTGACCTCTGACCCACGCGCCTCCAGCTCCGTGTTAAAGTGCAGTTCTAGAACCTGCTCACAGGTCCTGGGCCCTGAAGTCCTCCTCGTCTGCCCCAGGAGCCGCTCGGAGCTCCTTTGACTCTTTATGAAGCTCTCCAAACGCCCGTGCCTTTACGTCCGCTCCGTGCGCCATAGAAACGCTCGTTTTGATGGAAACCAACGAGTCTCCAGGGAAATGAACCCCGACGAGATCCGAGCGCTCGTTTTCACCTGAGGGTCTCGAAGCGTCCCCTCTGTTCCATCAGAGGGAGAAACGTTCAAGCTGCAGCAGTCGGCTGGTTTCTATGGTACGCTTCAGGAAAGGGGAAGTTTGACAGAAGATAACAGAAGAAGTGGACTTCACGGACTCTGGAACCTTCTGACTGTCGAACAGACTCAGGAACAAAATGACTCGAGTATAAGTAGCATGTAAAAGTATTGAAGTACTTTAAGAGTAAAAACCCTTTCTCAGATTTAAGACCTGTGAAAGTCTGAAATGTAGTGATGGTTTTATCTGCTCAAAGCCGGGACTTGAACTCAAAACTCTTTCACAGGATGTCACAGTGAACGGGCCCAAATCTCCCCCCAAACCCGACGAAAAGAACAGATCCTGCTCTTACTTTACTTCTGTAGTACTTTTACTCTTGTACTTGATTATTCGCATCAGTCTGGAAACTTCAGCCGCATATTTCCACCTTTATTTGGGAAAAAATGTATTCTAAAAGTGACACACGTTGACATTGTTGTCCCGCTCTGACCCGTTGTTGACCCGCTCTGACCCGCTCTGACCCGCTCTCTTCTGTCCCGCTCTCTGACCCGCTCTGACCCGCTCTGACCCGCTCTCTGTCCCCTCTCTGTCCCGCTCTACCGCTCTGACCGCTCTCCCCGCTCTGCCCGCTGTCCCGCTCTGTCCCGCTCTGCCCGCTCTTCCCGCTCTGACCGCTCTGTTCCCGCTCTTCCCGCTCTCTCTCTGTCCCCTCTCTCCCGCTCTTGACGCTCTGTCCCGCTCTGTCCGCTCTGTCCGCTCTCTGTCCCGCTCCTCTGACCCGCTCTGATTCGCTCTGTCCCGCTCTGTCCCGCTCTGACCCGCTCTGTCCCGCTCTGACCCGCTCTGTCCCGCTCTGACCCGCTCTGATTCGCTCTGACCCGCTCTGTCCCGCAGCGACACAGTGCCCAGCTGAGAGAGGAGCTGCTCAAACTCCCGTGTCCCACGGCCTCGAACCCGACGCCGACGAATTCACCGACAAGAGCTCCGCCCTCCTCGCCGACCTGACCAACCAGGACGCGGAGAAGGCCGGCGGCAGCCACGACGCCTCCGACGGCGCCTTGTGAACCTTCGACACACACATGAACTCTCCGCCCCCTCCGAGCGACAGACTGCGGCCGCGGCGGCCTCGACTTTTGTCCATATTTGTATGTAAAGATCATCAACGCGGGGAAACCAAAAAATAAAGTCCCCGAAGAATTTTATTTACTGTACAAGAGTGTAAACATTTGTGCTTTTTCCAACGCGGCGAGCTGACGGCGCCCACGCCGCCGCGCCGACGGCCGCGCCCACGGCCACGCCCACGGGCCGCGCTGTGTAACATAAGGATCCGAGTCCACAAGGGAACTGCCTTCAGGACAAACCCACTCTGTTTTTCTTTGTTTTTTCTTAATTTTGGGACAAATATTTAAATTAAAAAAAGTTTAGGATTAAGCAAGTGGCGTTATTCTGGGGGGTTGGTCTGAAGAGATGGTCTGAAGAGATGGTCTGAAGAGATGGTCTGAAGAGATGGTCTGAAGAAGATGGTCTGAAATTGCTTCAAACAAAAACACAAAAAATAAAATGGTTTTAACTCAAAGTTTGGACGACAAATTCAACGTTTAGGAAGAAATAAAATGGAGGAATTCACTTTCTGAGGTCTAAAACAAACCAGCGTCTGAGGTCTAAAACCAGGTCTGAACCAGGTCTGAACCAGGTCTGAAAAACAGGTCTGAACCAGGTCTGAACCAGTCTAACCTGAACCGGTCTGAACCAGTCTCTAACCAGGTCTGAACCAGGTCTAAAACAGGTCTGAACAGTCTGAACCAGGTCTAAACCTGAACCAGGTCTGAACCAGGTCTAAACCGGTCTGAAACAGTCTGAACCAGGCTGAACCAGGACTAAACAGGTCTAACCAGGACTAAACCGGTCCGAACCAGGACTGAACCAGGTCTGAACCAGGTCTAACCAGGACGAACCAGTCTGAACCAGACACGAACCAGGCTAAAAGGTCTGAACCCCTCTGAACCAGGTCTCGGAACCAGGACTGAACCAGGTCTGACCAGGACTAAACCCGGGTCGGAACCAGGACTGAACCAGGAACTAAACCGGGTCGGAACCAGACTAAACCAGGACTCTGAACCAGGGAACCAGGACTAAACCAGACTGAACCGGTCGAACCAGGACTAAACCGGGGTCGGAACCAGGACTAAACCGGGTCGGAACCAGGACTAAACCAGGACTAAACCAGGTCTGAACCAGGACGAACCAGGACTGAACCAGGTCTGAACCAGACTAAACCGGGTCGGAACCAGGACTGAACCAGGTCTGAACCAGGACTGAACCGGTCGAACCAGGACTAACCAGGACTAACCGGTCGAACAGGACTGAACCAGGAAACCGGGTCGGAACCAGGACTAAACCAGGACTAAACCAGGTCTGAATCAGGTCTGAACCAGGACTGAACCAGGTCTAAACCGGGTCTGAACCGGGTCGGAACGAGGACTGAACCAGGACTGAACCAGGTCTGAACCAGGACTCGGACCTTGTGGGTCAAACGATTTCCTCCATTTTGGCTCGCTCTGAAACAGTTTCAGTCTTTTCGCTTCAGAATGTGACGTCATCATTACAAACGACACGGCGTCAGAACTTTAGTTCACAACATGGTTAAGCCCCGCCCCTCGGCGATAAGCCCCGCCTCTTCATCGTGACGTTTCACCGTAAAGGCGGCAGATTTCCACGTACGCGTTTAACGCTTTAAAGAAGAACGGACATATTAGGAGTTACATGTGTCAAATAAGGATGTGGGCGGGGCTGGGGGTAGGTGAAAACACTTCAGATACAGGTCTAACTGAAACATGCCGGAATCGATCAACACACAACTTTAGAGTGAGAGAATGAACGGGTTCTCACGAGGTCAAAGGTCAAAGGTCATCACACGGTCTTTCCATTCGAGACAGTGCGGAACATTTATACGTTTGTTTTCATATCGAGAATGTTAGAGTTAAGGTTTTACATCTTCTAAAATGTGTCGTCTTCTGGGTTTCACCCCCAAAACAAACGTGGTCGGGGGTATTTTTGTTTTTCGTTTTTTGGGGGCCAATGTCTTTTTTGGTGTTGATCTGGTTTTTTTTCGTGGTTGGTTCTCTTCTGCAATCATCATCGGGCGTCCTCCTCACATCACCGGGTCTCGCCTAACATCACACGGGGTCCTCCTCACATCACACGGGGTCCTCCCTCACATCACACGGGTCTTCCCTCACCCATCATCACGGGCGTCCTCCCTCAGCATCACACGGGGTCTTCCCCTCACATCACACGGGTTCCTCCTCAACTCAACGGGGTCTCCCTCACATCTACACGGGGTCCTCCTCAATCACTATGTGTGTCTCCTCCTCACATACACGGGGTCCTCCCTCACATCTACACGGGTGTCTCCGCTGACTACTATTCAAACACATGGTCGCTCCCTACCATCACACGGGGTCCTCCCTCACATCACACGGGGTCCTTCCCTCACATCACACGGGGTCCTCCTCACATCACACGGGTTCCTTCCCTCACTCAACATAACGGGTTCGCTCCCTCACATCAACGGGGTCCTCCTCAACATCACACGGGTCCTTCCCTCACATCACTACGGGGTCCTCCCTCACATCACACGGGGTCCTCCCTCACATCACACGGGTCCTCCCTCACATCACACGGGTCCTCCCTCACAGCGAGAAGGTGCCCAGGGGTCGCGGACTCAAAGGTGGTTTTAATGTGTTCATTCAGATCGCCCTCCCCGCCCAGTCAAAATGCCACTGTTTCACCTTAAGTTTTATGGCTTAAATATGTGACGTTTTAGAAAATGTGCATAAAAACACACAAAAACACATCAGTGCTTTTAATATAATAATATAGAATACATCATTTTAATATGAAACATCCATTGATGCTTTTATTGTGAAAAGCCTGGGTTCCCACAATGCACCGCGGCAGTGGCGCATGGCCGCTCTGCACGTGGTCCCGGATAAACACCACGGCCCCGGCTCCAGACGCCAGCTCGACCCGGACATTCAGACCGACATACGCGTTTACCGGCTCATTCCAGCTCCAGACCGCTCCAGAACCAGCTCCAGAACCCGGCTCGACCCGGACATCAAGCGCGTTTACCGGTCTCGGAACCAGCTTCCAGGAACTAGGCTCCAGACCCGGCTCCAGACGCTCAGACCTCGACCCGGACAGCTCACCGCCGTTTACGGCCGATTTACCGGGCTCAAACCGCTCAGAACGCAGCTCCAGAACATCCAGACCCGCTCCAGACCCGGCTCCAACGAGTCGACACCGACATCAGCGCCGTTTTTACCGGCTCAGGAACCAGCTTTCGCGAGAACTAGCTCCAGACGCCGGCCTCCAGACGCACAGCTCGACCCGGACATCAGCGCCGTTTACCGGGCTCAGAACCAGCTCCAGACCCGGCTCCAGACGCCAGCTCGACCCGGACATCAGCGCTGTTTCCCGGCTCCAGACCCGGACAGGGGGCGCGATGCTGGGCGTGGAGCTCGCTGTGCTCCGGGGCTTTCTGACCCAAAGTGAGGCGGCGCAGAGCGTGTTCAGCCTCAGAGGTGAGAGCCGCAGTCCGGGGGCAGTTTACGGTGGGTTTAGCTCGACTTGAACGCGCTTCGTTGGCGCTTCTCGGTCTTGTAACAAACACATTCAGAATTCAGAGTAACGCGTGTTCATCCTCACGCCACTTTCACGTCACTTTCACGTCACTTTCACGCCACTTTCACGCCACTTTCACGCCAAACTCCGGGCTGAAAAGTGTAGATTAAAGAGAAACTATGTTCTGACTGCGCTGACGGCCGCACAAGACCAACGTGCTGTTCCTACAGAAGAAGGGGGGTGTTTTGTACCGTTCGGCCTCAATATCATTAAGATTATAGTTTACAGTGACTTTAATGAGGATAAAAGAACTGAAGTCCCGCCCACCGCTCAGTGTCTGCTGACGTCACACTTTCACTACAAACGTCATTCAATAAATATTTTAATCTTTTTATAAAAATGAGCAAAAAAGACATGACATGAAGTTAAGTGTTTAAAATAATGATCCAGACCGGGACTAAAACAAGTTTGATCTTGAATTTTTGACATTTTTGTGTGTGAGCTTTAAAAGGGAGCTCTAAGTCCAATATAAAGCCACGGTACGTAACATTTGAACCAAGCGCAGTAGGAGGACCCTGAGGTCATGATCTGACTAAAGACTCAATGTTCCAGTGGGACTACAGACAGCTCAGCACAAGCATCATTTACATGAAGGAGAATAAAATAGGCCCTAAAATAGAACCCTGAGGCACTCCTGTGGTCACATCGCTTTGACAGATGATCAGCAGAGCGGTTTAAGTCCTGTTCAGACGTGGAGCGGCTTCAGGCTCTGCAGCGTCCGAAGCTCAGGTGAAACTATGAAAAGAGAAACGAAGCTCTAAACGCAGATCCAGAGCTGGCAAGAAATCATCTAAAACCTGAAGATCTGCTGTGACGACGTTTCTTTTATGACTTAATGTTTGATAAAATAGCATTCACATTTAAAACGTTTCTCAACTGGTTCAACTAGTCATATATTTGATGCTTTTAACCAGCATTTTGCTGACTCTGGAAATCTCTTTGAAGATGCTCCATCTCGTGCTGTTTCTCCATGAGAAGAGCTGATGGTCCCTTAAGCCCTAAACACAGTCCACTGGATCCGACCTGAACCTCGGGGGTTTTGTTATCAGCTCCGTTCGTAAAAGTTTAATCTCACAATTCACACTGAAATATCCCGTTACTATGGAAACAGCTTTTCTCGCTTTGCACAAAGGAGGCCAGAAAAATGATTTAAATAATCATCATGAAGTTCAGAGCAGGCGTCACTGGTACGCTGGAGACACATGAAGGTCAGAGCAGGCGTCACTGGTACGCTGGACCCTCATGAAGTTCAGAGCAGGCGTCACTGGTACGCTGGAGACACATGAAGTTCAGAGCAGGCGTCACTGGTACGCTGGACCCTCATGAAGTTCAGAGCAGGCGTCACTGGTACTGGTACGCTGGACCCTCATGAAGTTCAGAGCAGGCGTCACTGGTACGCTGAACCCTCATGAAGGTCAGAGCAGGCGTCACTGGTACGCTGGACCCTCATGAAGGTCAGAGCAGGCGTCACTGGTACGCTGAACCCTCATGAAGGTCAGAGCAGGCGTCACTGGTACGCTGAACCCTCATGAAGGTCAGAGCAGGCGTCACTGGTACGCTGAACCCTCATGAAGGTCAGAGCAGGCGTCACTGGTACGCTGGAGACACATGAAGTCAGAGCAGGCGTCACTGGTACGCTGGGACCCTAATGAAGGTCAGAGCAGGCGTCACTGGTACGCTGGACCTCATGAAGTCAGAGGCAGGCGTCACTGGGTTACGCTGGAGCCTCATGAAGGTCAGAGCAAGCGTCACTGGTACCTGGACCCTCAGGAAGGTCAGAGGCAGGCGTCACTGTACGCTGGACCCACATGAAGTTCAGAGCAGGTGTCACTTGTACGCTGGACCCTCATGAAGTTCAGAGCAGGCGTCACTGGTACGCTGGAGGACACATGAAGTGAGAGCAGGCGTCACTGGTACACTGAGACACATGAAGTTGAGAGCAGCGTCACTGCGTACGCTGAACCCTCATGAAGATCAGAGCAGGCGTCACTGTACGCTGGAGACACATGAAGTTGAGAGCAGGCGTCACTGGTACGCTGAACCTCATGAAGGTCAGAGCAGGCGTCACTGGTACGCTGGAGACACATGAAGGTCAGAGCAGGCGTCACTGGGTACGCTGGAGATCACTATGAAGGTCAGAGCAGGCGGCACTGGTACGCTGAAACCCTCATGAAGGTCAGAGCAGGCGTCACTGGTACGCTGGAGACACATGAAGGTCAGAGCAGGCGTCACTGGTACGCTGGAGACACATGAAGGGCAGAGCAGGCGTCACTGGTACGCTGGAGACACATGAAGTTGAGAGCAGCGGTCACTGGTACGCTGAACCCTCATGAAGGTCAGAGCAGGCGTTCACTGGTACGCGGGAAGACACATGAAGGTCAGAGCAGGCGTCACTGGTACGCTGGAGACACATGAAGGTCAGAGGCAGGCGTCACTGGTACGCTGGAGACCCATGAAGGTCCAGAGCAGGCGTCACTGGTACGCTGGAGACACATGAAGGTCAGAGCAGGCGTCACTGGTACGCTGGAGACACATGAAGTTGAGAGCCTGTGGTCGAGTGGTTAAAGCTGCAGCACACATGCCAGGCTCCATGTGATTGTGTCACAAATGGATCTGGAACTTACACTTTGTCTTCACGTCTGGACTTCAGTGTTGTCTGGCGCAAACGAGAAGGTTCTGCAGAGGATCCTGACACGTTTCATCTTTTCTCAAAGCTCTTTGGATCAGAAGGTTCCTCGCGCTGGTCCAGACGAGTCCGATCCTTCCAGAACGCTTCTCTTGATACTTTCAAACGCCGCCTCAAAGCGTTTTGATGACGGCAGCTTCAGGGACTGATGTGCTGTAAGTGGTGGTCTCTGTCTTGAAGAACGTCCTCGTCCCTCAGCGTCGTCACAGTCTGAATCGTTGAGCTTCATTTGTTCCCTGCCTCTTCATGTAACGGCGCCGTGTGACCGCGCTCCTGCAGTGGCTCATGGGTAATTCCAGGAGGAGCAGAGAAACGTGAGCCGTTTGTGCCTCAGGACCGAGACTCGGGATCGTAAAGGGCTTTAACCCGCTGCTGTGTCGAGGCCCGTGGGACATGAGGCGGAATATATCCAGGTCAATGGGAAGAAACGAGGACTTCACAGGGTTGTGTTTTAAATTTACTCAGATTCTTGTCATTTCCAATCGTCAAAGATCAATTTGAGACGTTTAAACACAGTTCCACAACAATCTGAAGTTCAGTCTGGACATGTTCTGCCTTTTGACAATTAAATTCAACTTATTTGGATTTTATTTATTTCAAAATTGGGGAATGTTCCATAAAGGTTTAAGTGTTAAGTCTCGGTCTAGACCTGGTTACAGCCCGGTTTAGGCTCTGTTTGTTTAGGCCCGGTTTAAACCCGGTTTAGGCCCGGTTTAGGCCCTGGTCCAGTCCTGCTTCTGTGGGTGACTCAAACATCTCGTCCTCAGATGTGGGTCCTCTGCTGGAGTTGTTTTTCGGAGGAGACTTCCGAGGCGTCCTCCAGAGTTCACTGGTCCAGGATCTGCTGTGCGGAGACGACGGCCATGTTGGCGAGGGCACAGACGACGGCCATGTTGGCGAGGGCACAGACAACGGCCATGTTGGCGAGGGCACAGACGGCGGCCATGTTGGCGAGGGCACAGACCTGGAGACTCACCTGGAGAAGAGGCTGAAGCGTTACCTGAGCACGGCCCCAGAGGACGAGCGCGCACACAGGTAAGACCGGGAGTCGAACCCACAACCTGGTCATTGAGAGGACACGGGGAAAACACTGGGAGCTCAGACTGTGCGACTCGCCGTTTTCAGCCGGCTTTTCCCAGAGGAGCAGAACATTCTTTATGAAACATTAATAATTCAGAAGCTGCGCCTCGTTCTGTTGGAGAGATTTAATTAGAGTTTGTGTGAAGGAAAGATCAAAGATCAGCCCAGTTTCACCCCCTTATGTAGGCCAGCTTTAGACCTGGTTTGGACCTGGTTTGGACCTGGTTGGACCTGGACCTGGTTTTGGTTAGACCTGGTTTAGACCTGGTTTGGACCTGGTTTTGACCTGGTTTAGACTGGTTTAGACTGGTTTAGACCTGGTTTTGGACTGGTTGGACCTGGTTTGACCTGGTTTTGGACCTTTGGAGAACCTGGTTTAGACCTGGTTTGGACCTTTGCGACCTGGTTTGGACCTGGTTTAGACCTGGTTTAGACCTGGTTTGACCTGTTTGGACCTGGTTTGGACCTGGTTTGGACCTGGTTTGGACCTGGTTTGGACCTGGTTTAGACCTGGTTTTAAACCTGCTTTGGACCTGCTTTGGACCCGCTTTGGACCCGCTTTGGACCCGCAGCTCTGGACCTGGTTTAGACCTGCTGTAGACCTGGTTTGGACCTGGTTTGGACCTGGTTTGGACCTGGTTTTGGTGTGTGACCTGGTGTGGACCTGGCTCAGACCTGGCTCAGACCTGGTTTCTCCTGGTGTTTCAAGAGAGCTGGTTCTCCTGCTCGTCGCCGTCTCTTCTCTGCAGATGTTTGCTCAGAGTAACTGGACTGGACCTTCTCTGGAGCTTCAGGAGTCTGAGGTTCTTCCTCGGCCCTGCTTCAGAACCAGGTACAGCTTTCTCTTCCCCTGCTCCTCTCTCTGCTCTAACCTCTTCCTCTCTCCCCCTGCTCCTCTCTCTGCCTAACATCTCTTCCTCTCTCCCCCTGCTCCTCTCTCTGCTCTACATCTCTTTCCTCTCTCCCCTGCTCCTCTCTCTGCTCTAACATCTCTTCCTCTCTCCCCCTGCTCCTCTCCTCTGCCTAATCTCTTCCTCTCTCCCCTGCTCCTCTCTCTGCTCTAACCTTCCCTCTCTCCCCCTGTCCTCTCTCTGCTCTAATCTCTTCCTCTCTCCCCCTGCTCCTCTCTCTGCTCATCTCTTCCTCTCTCCCCCTCTCTCTCTCTGCTCTAACCTCCTCCCTCTTGCTCTCTAACATCTCTTCCTCTCTCCCCCTGCTCCTCTCTCTTGCTCTAACCTCTCTTCCTCTCTCCCCGCTCCTCTCTCTGCTCCTAACCTCTTTTCCCTAACCCCCTGCTCCTCCACTCCTGGCTCTAACATAGCTATACATCTTTCCTCTCCCCTCTCTCTCTGCTCTAACCCTCTAATCTTCCTCTCACTGCTTCCTCTCTCTGCCTAACTCTCTTCTCTCTGCTCTCATCCCCTGCTCCCCTCTCCCCTGCTCCTCTCTCTTCCTAACATAACCTCTTTTCCTCTCTCTGCTCCTCCTGCTCCCTCCTCTCTGCTCTAACCTCTCTTCCTCTCTCTCCCTCTGCTCCCCTGCCCTCTCTGCTTTAACATCTCTCCTCTCTCCCTCCTGCTTCCTCTCTCTGCTCTAACTGCTCTTCTCTTCTCTCTCCCCTGCTTCCCTCTCTTCCTCTGCTTCCTAACCTCTCTTCCTCTGTTTCTCTCTGCTCCTAACACTCTCTTCCTCTCTCCCCCTGCTCCTCTCTCTGCTCCTAACATCTCTTCCTCTCTCCCCCTGCTCCTCTCTGCTCCTAACATCTCTTCCTCTCTCCCCTGCTCCTTCTCTTCCTACTCCTTCTTCCCCTCTCCCCCTGCTCCTCTCTCTGCTCTAAACTCTCTCTAGCATCTCTTCCTCTCTTCCCCTGCTCCTCTCTCTGCTCCTAACATCTCTTCCTCTCTCCCCTGCTCTCTCTCTGCTCCTAACCTCTCTTCCTCTCCCCTGCCTCTCTCTTGCTCCTAACTTCTCCTCTCTGCTCCTAACATTCCTCTCTCCCCCTTTCTCTCTGCTCCTAACAATCTCTTCCTCTCTCCCTGCTCCTCTCTCTGCTCTAACCTCTCTTCCTCTCTCCTGGCTCCTCTCTCTGCTCCTAACCTCTCTTCCTCTATCCCCCTGCTCCTCTCTGCTCTAACCTCTCTTCGTCTCTCCCCCTGCTCCTCTCTGCTCCTACCTCTCTATCCCTCTCTCTCCTAGCATCTCTTCCTCTCTGTCTCTTAGCTCCTAACCTCTCTCTCTTCCTCTCCTCTCCTGCACTCTGCTCTCTGTCTGCTCCTAACATCTCTTGCCTGCTCGTAACCCCCTGGCTCGCGGCTCTCTGCTCTGAACCTGCTCTTCGTACATCTCCCCCTGGCTCCTCTCTGCTCCAATAACCTACTCGTTTTTCTCTCTCCCCCTGCTCCTCTTCTCTGCTCCCTAGCATCTCTTCCTCTCCCCCTGTCCTCGGCTCTCTTGCAGCCTAACATCTCTTCCTCTCTTCCCCGCTGGCCTCCTCTCTCTGCTTCCTAACCATATCTTCCTCTCTCCCCCTCTCCTCTCTCTGCTGCTAACCTCTCTGTACACTCTCTCCCCTGCTCCTCTCTCTGCTTCCTAACCTTCTTTTGTCCTCTCTCCCCCTTGCTCCGTCTGCTTCTGCTCTAACCTCTCTTCCTCTGCTCCCCTGCCTCCTCTCTCGGCTCTAACCTCCGTTGCCTCTCTCCCCCTGCTCCTCTCTCTGCTCCTAACCTCTCTATCCTCTCTTCCCCGCGCTGCTCCTCTCTCTAGCTCCTAACATCTCTTACCTCTCTTCCCTGCTCCTCTCTCTGAATCTCCTAGACATCTCTTCCTCTCTCCCACTGCTCTCTCTCTCTTCCTAACCTCTCTATCCTCTCTCCCCATCGCTCCTCTCTCTGCCTCCTAACGCTCTCTTCCTCTCTCCCCCTCTCCTCTCTCTGCTCGATCTCTCCTCTCTCTCCCCTGCTCCTCTCTCTGCTCTAACCTCTCTCTGTCTCTCTTCTCTCTCCCCCTGCTCCTAACTCTCTCTTCCTCTCTCCTCTCTCTGCTCCTAACCTCTCTTCCTCTCTCCCCCTGCTCCTCTCTCTGCTCCTAACATCTCTTCTCCAGGTTTCAGACCGGGTCCTGTCGGCTCTGCTCCTGGACGGAGAGTCCGTTTATCCTCTGGTCTCGAACCCTCTGCTCCTGCTGCTGTCCAGGGTGGTCCTCACCAGAGTCGTCTTCTCTCTGAAGGTCAGAACTTCATGGGTTCAGTTCTCTGTTCACACGGTCAAAGCCGCTGAAGCTCCTCGTGATGTTTGCCCGTGTGTGTCCTCAGCTGGCTCCGTGGTGGACTCTGCGTTACCTGTCGCTCCATCAGCAGATCCTGGAGGCACGTTCTCCTCAGCTTCTGTCTCTGGCCCAAAGCTGCATCAAGTCAGGTCAGAACCGCAGAGGGCGTGTCCGTTTGGTCCGTCTCTGGTCCCGGTCGGTCCTGCTCGGGGCCCGGCACGGTTTAAGAAGTCTGATCTACATCTCCTGAATCATACTTTTTACACCTCACCCTTGCCCCGCCTCTGACACGCCCTTTGACCCTCTGACACGCCCTTTGACCCTCTGACACGCCCTTTGACCCTCTGACACACCCTTTGACCCTCTGACACGCCCTCTGACCCTCTCACTGTTTGTGTTTCAGTGGAGGAGAACGAGGCTCTGCTGGAGGAGCATGTCAGTTTGCTGCTTCAGTTCCATGTCGAGTGCGTCTACATAAACCTGAGTTATTACGAGTATTCTGAGGCCAAAGAGCACATGAAGAAGGCTCAGGACCTGTCGGGCCTGTCCGTCAACATGACCGGTACCAAACACACTCCAGGACCTTTAGCCCGGTACCAAACACACTCCAGGACCTTTAGCCCGGTACCAAACACACTCCAGGACCTTTAGACCGGTACCAAACACACTCCAGGACCTTTAGACCGGTACCAAACACACTCCAGGACCTTTAGACCGGTACCAAACACACTCCAGGACCTTTAGACCGGTACCAAACACACTCCGGGACCTTTAGACCGGTACCAAACACTCTCCGGGACCTTTAGACCGGTACCACCGTAACCAAACACACTCCAGGACCTTTAGACCGGCCACTCATAAAACACACTCCGGACCTTTAGACCGGTAACAACACTCCGGGACCTTTAGACCGGTACCAAACGCACCCGGGGACCTTTAGACCGTACCAAAAACCACTCCGGGACCCTTAGACCGGTACCAAACGCACTCCGGACCTTTAGACCGGTACCAAACGCACTCCGCGGACCTTTAGACCGGTACCAAACGCACTCCGGGACCTTTAGACCGGTACCAAACGCACTCCGGGACCTTTAGACCGGTACCAAACGCACTCCGGACCTTTAGACCGGGTACCAAACGCCACTCCGGGACCTATTAGACGGGTACCAAACGCACTCCGGGACCTTAGTAGACCGGTACAAAACGCACTCCGGACCTTAGACGGGTAACCAAACGCACTCCGGGACTTTAGACGGGTACCAAACGCACTCCGGACCTTTAGACCGGTACCAAACGCACTCCGGGACCTTTAGACCGGTACCAAACTCCGCTTTAGACTCCGGGCCTTTAGACGACGGGACCTTTTACCAAACGCACTCCGGGACCTTTAGACGGTACCAAACGCACTCCGGGACCTTGTTAGACCGTACACAACGCACTCCGGGACCTTTAGACAGGTACACAACGCACTCCGGGACCTTTAGACGGTACACAACGCACTCCGGACCTGTTAGACCGGTACACAACGCCACTCCGGGACCTTTAGACCGGTACACAACGCACTCCGGGACCTTTAGACCTGGTACCAAACGCACTCCGGACCTTTAGACCGGTACCAAACGCACTCCGGGACCTTTAGACCGGTACCCAAACGCACTCCGGGACCTTTAGACCGGTACCAAACGCACTCCGGGACCTTTAGACAGGTACCAAACGCACTTCACGCCGTGTGTTTCAGGCGCGCTGGGCAAACGCACTCGCTTTCAGCACAAGAGTCTGGCTCAGCTCGTCCTGGAGGTGAAGAGGAGCGGCGACGCCTCCCATTGGGCGAGAGCGAGAGCAAGCCCCGCCCACGCCTGCCGCTCTCCTGCCGAAGGTGTGTCCATGGAGACGAGCCGGTGTGAATGTTCCCGCGGTGCAGCTTTAACCCTTCCCTCTCCTCAGGACTGTAACCTGAACGATGACACGCGTCTGGAGAAGATCCACCTGGAGGATCCGGACCAGTTCCAGCTCCCGGACCTGAGCCCAGAGGAGCAAGGCCGTGGTCCTGGGACTGTGGTGAGGCCGCGTGTGTCACGATGCCCTTCCGTGTGTGTCAGATGCCTGAAAAAAAAAAGGCTGTGACATTTTTGAAACAAAAAATAATACATTATTTATCATTTTTGTGAAATAGCGACATTACATATTAATGAACATTTCTGTAAATCTGACAGAATTGTCCCCTCGCGGCCTCGGCTCTTGAGTGGAATGTTGGTTCTGGACCACCTCGAGGAAACGCTGAGGGCTTTATCGTGGTCATTGACCCACTTTGGCCCTGGACAGACTCGTTTAACATGTTGGATCAATGTTCATCTGCAGAATGAGTTTTCTCACTGAAGGTCCTCGCGTCTAAATAGTGGGTCGTTTCAGTGTCGGGACTTGAAGCGGCGACCTCGCGGTTCAGAGGCGTGTGAGTTGTTGAACCGTTGTGAGAACATGGAGTTCAGGTCAGAGTGGGACGAAGCGTTTCTTGTCTTTGAGTTGGAGCTCGTGAGAAACGTGAGCAAAAACAAAAGTATTAGTTTATATTTGTGTTTAGTGTGTTATAGTGGAATACGCCTCCTTTGGCTGACCACCAGGGGCAGTGCTGTGCGTTTAACACAGATTACAGTTCTCGTTGGGATTATTCTGGTCATAATAATGTAGAAACTAAAACCTAATCGAACCTTTTAGAAGCATAAGCGTGACGTTTGGTCTCTAAAACCTCCTTTGACCTTTAGGCCACTGTTGACTGACCTTTTGACCTTTAGGCCACTGTTGGGATTGACTTTAGGCCACTGTTTGATTGACTTTTAGGCCACTGTTGGATTGACCTTTAGGACTGTTGGATTGACCTTTAGGGCACTGTTGGATTACTGTAGCCACTGTTGTGATTGACTTTAGCACTGTTGGATAGTTGACCCTTGTATGGTTTGACCTTTTTGACCTTTGAGCTTGAATTGTCTGGACTTGACCTTTTGACCTTTAGGCCACGCTGTGCCTCCTGGGACTGACCTTTAGGCCACTGTTGGATTGACTTTAGGCACTGTCGGATTTGACCTTTAGGCCACTGTCAGGGAATTGACTCCTTTAGGCCAGCTTCGGATTGACCTTTTGACACTTCGGATTGACCTTTAGGCCACTGTCGGATTGCCTTTAGGCCACTGTTGGATTGACCTTTAGGCACTGTCGGACTGACCTTTTGACCTTTAAGGCCACTGTTTGGACTGACCTTTTTGTCTCTGGTTTTCCAGCACAGACTTCATCAGAAGAACAATCCTCAGCACAAACTGACGGAGGAGGAGCTGCTCGTCTTCACCTCGGTCAGTTCATGGTTTCATCTTCTTGTTAGATGCTCTTCTCCTCTTGTACACACTAATTGGGGGCCGGCCAATACCGAGAAGTGGGCGGAACAGGATAAACCCACTGCGTATGAGTTCTGTCTCATTGAATGTTCTGCAGGCGTTTCATCCCATCGACACCGCTGAGTTTACATTCAATACATAATGTTCTTCTGGATGTTTTCTCGCTCATCGTCGGCTCTTTCTGGATGTTTCTCTCTCTCATCGTCGGCTCTTTCTGGATGTTTCTCGCTCATCGTTGGCTCTTTCTGGATGTTTCTCTCTCATCGTTGCGAGCTCTTTCTGGATGTTTCTCGCTCATCGTCTGGCTCTTTCTGGATGTTTCTCTCTCATCGGCTCTTTCTGGATGTTTCTCTCTCATCGTCGGCTCTTTCTGGATGTTTCTCATCGTTGGCTCTTTCTGGATGTTTCTCATCGTTGGCTCTTTCTGGATGTTCCTCAGGCGCTGTTGTCTCAGCCCATGTTCTTCTCGGTGCAAGCGTCGGCGCTGAGTCTCAGGACCAAACTGGAGCGAGGACAACGGCGCTGTGTGGAGCGAGCCATGACGCAGACGCAGGTCAGAGCTCACAAATCTGGAAAACGCTGACACAACTGAATATCCAGAGAATATCATGTGTTCATTTAGTCCTGGTTCTGTTTTAGTCGTGTAAAAGTTCAGACTCAGATGTTTCTTTCTTTTGTTGCATCAAAAATACGCCTTCGTTTCCGGTTCAAAGTCACACTTCGTTCATCTCGACACGCTTTTCTCCGTCTGCTCCTCAGGCTTTGGTGGATTATTTTGCGGACTCGAGATGTCCTGCGTCCGAGCGCCTCAAGATGTTCTACGTCTGCCGCCCTCCAACCAGGTGGAGCGTCCAGGTGAGTCAGATGCCCTCCCTCAGCTGGAACACACGGGGATGAGAACGTGACCGACTCTCTCCACTTCTCCGCGTCCACAGAAAACGCTGGCGTCGCTGCTGGTGGACCTGGGCTGCACCAGCTCGGCTCTGCTCACGTTCGAGAAGCTGCAGATGTGGGAGGATGTGGTCATCTGCCTGGAGAGGCTGGGCCAGCACGGGAAGGTCAGAGCAACCACACGGGTCACACGAGGTGGAAACGCCAAACATCTCGTTCAGAAGCATCTGTTTGGTCCACGTCTTATTTTCAGTTTGAATCTGGATTCAGTCTGGACTTTTCACGTTCTTACAAATCCATGAGTGAAAATAACGTTTACAAAGCATGCGCACTGCGCCCTCTGCAGGAGGAACAGTGTCATGACGTGGAGCAGCTCCAACGCTCTGAACCAGGTCCAAACCAGGTCCAAACTGGACTTTAGAAAGTCAGTGTTTGATTCTGAGGCTCAATATAATTGTAAATGATTCGACTCAAGTCTGTTTTACTGCTAAAGTAAAAGTGTGAAGCCATGAAGTCTTACAAAAGATGGTGTTTGTCAGTGACAAAGGTCAAACCTGTGACCTCGGACTCACTGCAGGTGAAAGAGTGGCAGGTTTGACCCAGAAGAACCCGAGCCGCCCGTGTCCAACTGTAACTGGGTTTGTATTTTGTTTCATTTATTTTATGTTTTATATTTTTATAATTTTTTTCATATATACACACACACGTGTGTATGTATATATATGTATATATATAATATTTTATGTGTGCATATATATATTTAATTTTAATTTCATATTTGTATTTAATTTCCTGTCTTAAATCCGAGCCTGGAGAAGGTCACGTTGACGTGTTTTGTCCAGGCCGAGGAGATCGTGCGGCGCGAGCTGGAGAAGCAGGAGACCCCGAGTCTGTGGTGTCTCCTGGGGGACATTCTGAGGGACCAACAGTTCTATGACCGCGCCTGGGAACTGTCCAAGCACCGCAGCGCCCGGGCCATGAGGTCCAAGGGGCTTCTGCACCTGTCACTCAAACAGACCCAGCAGTGCGTCCAGTGTTTCCAAGAGTCACTGAGGGTCAACCGCATGCAGGTACTGGGCCGGGGGACTGGGGCCGGGGGACTGGGGCCGGGGGACTGGGGCCGGGGGACTGGGCCGGGGGACTGGGGCCGGGGGGCGGGGCCGGGGGCCGGGGCCGGGGGGCCGGGAGCCCAGAACCAAAGAGTTTGACAGATTTTGATTTGGTCCTGGTTTAGGTCTGACCCTACTGACCTCTGACCTCAGCTCGGGGCTCTGGTTCTCTCTGGGCTGTGGTCACCTCGCGCTGGAGAACTACGAAGGAGCGGCTCAAGCCTTCAATCGTGTGTGTGCATCGAGCCAGACGTGAGGAGCAACACACATACACCACACACCACACACACACACATCACATACATAGCAACACTCACACACATCACAGCACACATCTCACCAACACCATCACACAGCACATCTACACACACATCACACCACACATCCACACGCCACAACACCACACACATCACACACACATCTCACCACATATCACATGCACAACACCACACCACACACACATCACACACGTACATACAAACACACACACCACACACTTGTGGTCCTAACGTGTTTGGTTCTGGTGTGAACAGAACGCTGAGGCCTGGAACACCTGTCCAGGCCCACATCCGCCTGAAAGAGAGAGTGAGTCCTGAGGGTGTGGGTAGTGTGTGTGTGTGAGAGTGTGTGGGTGTGTTGTGTGTGTGTGTTGAGGTTGTGTGTGGTGTGTGTGAGAGGTGTGTGTGTGTGAGTGTGTGTGTGTGTGTGAGAGGTGTGTGTGTGTGAGGTGTGTAGTGTGTGTGTGAGGTGTGTGTGTGTTGTGTGTTGTGAGGTGTGTGTGTGGTGTGGTGAGGTGTGGTGTGTGAGGTGTGTGTGTGAGAGTGTGTGTGTGTGTGTGTTGGAGGGTGTGTTGGTGTGTGTGTGTGTGGTGTGTGTGTGTGAGGGTGTGTGTGTGAGGTGTGTGTGTGTGTGTGAGAGGTGTTTGTGTTGAGGTGTGGTGTGTGAGTGTGTGTGCGGAGGTGTGTGTGTGAGGTGTGTGGTGTGGGTGTTTGAGAGGTGGTGTGTGTGAGAGGTGTGATGTGTGAGAGGTGTGCGAGGTGTGTTGACTGGTGGAGGTGTGTGATGTGAGAGGTGTGTGTGTGAGAGGGCTGTGTGCTGTGTGAGGTGTGTGTGTGTGAGTGTGTGTGATGATAGGTGTGTGTGTGAGGTGTGGTGTGTGTGTTGTAGAGTGTGTGTGTGTGAGGTGTGTGTGTGTGTGTGTGGTGTGTGTGTGTGAGGTGTGTGTGTGTGAAGGTGTGTGTGTGTGAGGTGTGTGTGTGTGAGGTGTGTGGAGTGTGAGAGGTGTGTGTGATGTGAGTGTGTGTGTGTGAGGTGTGTGTGGTGAGGTGTGTGTGTGAGGTGTGTGATGTGAGGTGTGTGTGTGTGAGGTGTGTGTGTGTGAGGTGTGTGTGTGAGTGTGTGTGTGTGTGTGTGTGAGAGGTGTGGTGTGTGTGTGTGTGAGGTGTGTGTGTGTGAGGTGTGTGAGGTGTGGTAGGTGTGGTGTGTGAGGTTGGGAGGTGTGATGTGTGTGTGGATTGTGTGTTGAGTGCTGTGTGTGTGTGAGAGTTGGTGATGTAAGGTGTTGTGTGTGGAGGTGTCTGTGTGTGAGAGGTTGTGTGTTGTGAGAGGTGTGTGTGTGAGAGGTGTGGTGTGTAGGTGTGTGTGTTTGTGAGGGTGTGTGTGTGTGAGGTGGGGTTGTGTGTGTGGATGGGGTGTGTGTGCTGGGTGTGGTGTGAGGTTGTGTCGTGAGGTGTGTGAGTGTGTGACGGTGTGTGTGGTGTGTGAGGTGTTGTTGTGTGTTAGGGTGTGTGTGTGTGAGGTCGTGTGGTGGTGTGGTGAGGTGTGTTGTGTGTGAGGTGTGTGTGTGTGTGAGGTGTGTGTGTGTGTTGAGCGCGACGTCCGGTGGTTCTGACTCTGTGTGTGTGACGCAGGCACAAGGCCTTCCTCACCCTGCAAGGATGGCGCTCAAGTGCAACTATGAGTCGTGGCAGATCTGGGAGAACTTTCCTGTTGGTCGAGCACCAACATCGGAGCGTTCAGCGACGCCGTCCGAGCTTTATCACGCGCCTCATGGAGCGTGAGGGACGGGCTACAAGGACACAAGTAAGGTGAGCAGACGGGGGACGGGAGGAGGGACGGGGACGGCTACAAGACACGGAGGTGGGGACGGGCAAGGGAGCTTGGGGACTGGGACTGGACGCGGGTTCTGGGTCTGGGGACTGGACGGGTCGGACCCGGGGTCTCGGGACTGATCCTCTTGTGTTTCGCAGGTTGCTGCAGTTCCTGGTGCGTGCTGTTTTAAAGGACCTGCCTGACAGATCAGGGGGCCCCTCCTCTGCTCTGAAGCCCAAAACTGAAGGAGGCTTCTGGGCGCGTAGCGCGCGGCACAGCAGGCGACGGCGCCGGTGTGACGCAGTACAGCCCTGCTGTTTACGGAGGGCACCAGCTGAGAGCCACGGAGGACAAACGACAACAGGTAAAAATGGGAAAAAAGGTTGGAAGAAGAGGTTCATGGTCTTGACGTTTGACAGCGACAAAATAACACGGGTTTCGCCGTTTTTCAGGCGCTTCAGTTTCCTGTCCAAAGCTCATCGTTTGTGAACTGCAGAACTCGGGACTTGGCAAACCAGGAACCCGCGCTGTTTCAAGGGATTCCTGGCAGGGGCGCTGTCCATGGGGCAAGGTAACGGTCTGACCTCCACGGGGGTCAAAGGTTAAAGATAAAAGAAATACAGGAACTTTCCCCGTGAGAGAGTGTGTGTGTGTGAGAGAGAGTGTGTGTGTGAGGAGAGGTGTGTAGAGGGGTGTGAGAGAGAGAGTGTGTGTGCTGAGAGAGAGAGTGTGTGTGTGAGAGAGAGAGTGTGTGTGTGTGAGAGAGAGTGTGTGTGTGAGAGGAGTGTGTGTGAGAGGAGAGTGTGTGTGTTGAGTGTGTGTGTGTGGAGAGTGTGTGTGTGTGTGTGGTGAGAGTGTGTGTGTGAGTGTGTGGTGTGTGTGTGAGAGAGTGTGTGATGTGAGAGTGTGTGTGTGTGTGTGAGTGAGAGTGTGTGTGTGAGTGTGTGTGTGTGAGAGAGAGTGTGTGTGTGAGAGTGTGTGGTGGTGTGAGTGAGAGTGTGGTGTGTGAGAGTGTGTGTGTGTGGTAGTGGAGTGTGTGTGTGAGATGTGTGTGTGTGAGAGAGAGTGTGGTGTGAGAGTGTGTGTGTGTGAGAGTGTGTGTGTGTGTGTGAGTGAGAGTTTGTGTGTGGTGAGGGTGTGTGTGTGTAGGGTGTAGTGTGTGTGTTGAGAGAGTGTGTGTGTGTGTGTGTGAGAGAGTGTGTGTGTGTGTGTGAGAGAGTGTGTGTGTGTGTGTGTGTGTGTGTGTGTGAGGAGTGTGTGTGTGTGAGAGAGTGTGTGTGTGTGTGTGAGAGAGTGTGTGTGTGTGAGAGAGAGTGTGTGTGAGAGAGAGTGTGTGTGTTGTGAGAGGAGTAGTGTGTGTGAAGAGAGTGTGTGGTTGAGAGTTGTGTGTTAAGATGTGAGAGAGTGAGAGAGTGTGTGTGTGTAGAGAGTGTGTGTGTGTGAGAGAGAGTGTGTGTGTGAAGAGGTGTGTGTGTGTGTGAGAGTGTGTGTGTGTGAGATGTGATGTGTTGTGAGAGTGTGTGTGTGATGTGTGTGTGAGAGTGGTGTGGTAGAGTGGTGTGTGAGAGTGTGTGATGGGTGTGTGTGTGAGAGTGTGTGTGTGTGAGAGTGTGTGTGTGATGTGTGTGAGAGTGTGTGTGTGTGAGAGTGTGTGTGTGTGAGAGTGTGTGTGTGTGAGAGTGTGTGTGTGAGAGTGTGTGATGTGGAGTGTGTGTGTGTGAGAGTGTGTGTGTGTGAGAGTGTGTGTGTGAGAGTGTGTGAGAGTGTGTGTGTGATGAGAGTGTGTGTGTGTGAGAGGTGTGTGTGTGTGAGAGTGTGTGTGTGTGAGATGTGTGTGAGTGTGTGAGAGTGTGTGTGTGAGAGTGTGTGTGTGTGTGTGTGAGAGTGTGTGTGTGTGAGAGTGTGTGTGTGGAGAGAGTGTGTGTGTGAGAGAGTGTGTGTGTGTGAGAGAGTGTGTGTGTGAGAGAGTGTGTGTGTGTGAGAGTGTGTGTGTGTAGAGAGAGTGTGTGTGTGGTGGTGGTGGTTGTTGTGGTGGGTGTTGTTGTGGTTGTTGTTTGTTCTGGTGGGTGTTGTGGTTGTTGTGGTAGTTGTTGTGGTTGTTGTGGTAGTTGTTGTTGTGGTTGTTATTGTTGTGGGTGTGGTTGTTGTTGTTGTGGGTTGTGTTTGTTGTGGTTGTTGTTGTATTGTGTGGTGTTGTTGTGGTGGGTGGTGTGTTGGTGGTGGTTGTGGTGGGTGGTGTGGTTGTTGTGGTTGTGTGGTGTGGTTGTTGTGTGGTGGTTGTTGTTGTGGTGGTGGTGTTGTTGTGGTTGTGGTGGTGGTGGTTGTTGTTGTTGGTGGTGTGGTGGTTGTTGTGGTGGTTTGGTGTGGTTGTGGTGGTGGTTTGTGGTGTGTGGTGGTTGTTTGGTGGTGGTTGTGGTTGTTTGTTTGTGGTGGGGGGGGTGGTGTGGTTATTGTTGTGGTGGTGGTTGTTGTTTGGTTGTGTGGTGGGTGTTGTTGTGGTGGTGGTTGTTGTGGTGGTGGTGGTTGTTGTTGTGGTGTTGTGGGGGGTGTGTTGTGGTGGTGGTTGTTGTTGTGGTGGTGGTTGTTGTGGTTGTGGTGGTGTGTGGTTATTTGTGGTGTTGTTGTGGTTTGACCCCGCGTGTCCGTCTCTCTCTCTGGCAGTGGGTCTGACCGTGGCTCGGTCCAAGTCCAGTTCTGCTGAAGCGCTGCAGGTTTTGTCGTCGAGCCGCCTCAGCCTCAACAGTCTTCTCTCCAAAGCCAAGGTACGAGGAGCCTTCAGTGACCTTCATCACCGTTTAACCCAGGGCTATTCAACATAAGGCCCGGGGCCAAATCAGGCCCTCCAAGTGATCTAATCCGGCCCACGACCCATCTTCAAAAAACGGGGGGGAAAATCCTGTTCACTGTTTTAGATGTAGGTTAGCATTTGTTTCGACCTGGCTGTTTGATTCTGGATTATTGTCCTGGTTCAGACCTAGTTTAATTCTGGTTCCGTTCTGGATGGGCAATTTATTTCTATATTTTGTCATACATTTTATTTTTCAGTTCAACCTTAAAACTTTTTCCCGTGTCCGTAGTTCAGAGGAGGAAAAGGATGTTCTCACTCAGACCACAGATGAACCCACTCTGTCTGTTTCTCTGCTGCAGCAAAAGCACTCGGACCCCGCCACAGGAGAGATCCACGCCGAGCTGAAGGACGAGCTCCAGGCGCTGGAAAATGTCATCAGAGAAAATCCAGGACGTGAGCGCCAACCCTCAGGAACCAATCACAGTGAAGCTACAGGCTAAGACAAACCAGAGCAGCCACAGCCAATCAAGGGGCGGCGGGATGACCAACACAAGATGGACCCTGAGGAGAGTGGACCCTGAGGAGAGTGGACCCTGAGGAGAGTGGACCCTGAGGAGAGTGGACCCTGAGGAGAGTGGACCCTGAGGAGAGTGGACCCTGAGGAGAGTGGACCCTGAGGAGAGTGGACCCTGAGGAGAGTGGACCCTGAGGAGAGTGGACCCTGAGGAGCAGCAGACGGCTTTAGTTTCCTCTTTAAATGACACATTCTGCTACATAGTGGGTGTAATCCCTCATTCGTCCAGGAGGGCTCCATTGTAGAAAAAGATTCAGTTGTTTCATCTGGACTCAGTTTTAGAAAAGCAATACGTTTCGACTCTCATCAAAGAGTCATTCTCAATCTGAGAAACGAGTCTGAGAACTCGGGTTTATATTCTCCTCTGTGAAAGCCCTGCCCACAGGGCGGGACCTCCTGAGACAAATCCCTTTGTTTACTTACAGCCATGAGATGGGCCATCTACATCCTATTGTGACCTGACTTTGGCTTCCTCCTCCTTGAGTACCTGATTAGCATCAGAATGCCCAGGGCGTCTCCATGGTTTCAGCAGACCATTATAAACAACTGAAGGTTGAATCTTAAACCTCCATTACGATTTAAGGAAGGATTCTCTTTATTAACAAAGATTTCCTCCTTAGCTCCTCCTTAACTCCTCCTTAACTCCTCCTTAGCTCCTCCTTCAAACCATCTCGTCTCCTGCTCAGAACCTTCTCCTCACTGTCTTCAATAGAGTGGTTTGTGGCTTTAGGATGAAGATGCACGGCGCTCTGGGGTCCTTCCCACAGAAGACACTCGAGTTCAGGACCCCAGAGCGCCGTGCATCATGACATGACTCTTGGATGTTAAATTGCCGTTTTCCCGCTGCAGTCGTGTTCATCTTCACTTTGTTTCATGAATCCGGAGCTCGTCTTCTCCCGAGCCTCACAAAAACAGGACAAATATAAGTTTGTCTGGACTTAACCGACTCCAACACAAAAAGACCTTTTATAACGACTGACATTAAATCAAACTGTCAAGCTTCAGTCACATATTTAAAAATGTGGCGTGGAACACTGAGATCGTTCTGAGCGTGCCTGACTCCATCACAGCTGTGCGTTTACGTTAGCATGTCAAGCTAGCTTTTGTTTATTTCCTCTGCTGCCAGTAGATGGCGTGCCAACACAAATCCGGACGAGGGAACGCCTGGTTGGTTTTCAGGACAAAAGACGAGACGCCAAAGCATGAAGCGGTCAATAATGACTTTGAAGGCGGAGTTACAGAGATGTAACCAGATCATGTTTTTTATCTCTGTAATGAACAACCACAAAAGTAAAATATTTTAAATCATTTTTGCTTCTTTTGTTTGAGTTCTTGATTCGATTCTTGAGAAAAAGGAGCTTCAGTTTCTCAGCGGTCCCTTTCGTGGAGGGTCCGCAGACCTGAAAGTCTGTTATGAGGCTTTGAGCCTCCACATGAGCGCTGAGCGAAACTCCTACACAAACTCCTACACAAACTCCTACACAAACTCCTACACCTTCTCCAAGGGAAGGAGCGCTCTGTTCAAGAGGAGGACGTCTGTGGCTCATGTTTGGAACCATCAGACTTGTTTTTAAGTCCGTTTGTTGAAACGTGTTGTTGCTTCTCCTCTGCACATGCTCAGTTAGGGCTTCTCCTCTGCACATGCTCAGTTAGGGCTTCTCCTCTGCACATGCTCAGTTAGGGCTTCTCCTCTGCACATGCTCAGTTAGGGCCTCCTCCTCTGCACATGCTCAGTTAGGGCCTCCTCCTCTGCACATGCTCAGTTAGGGCCTCCTCCTCTGCACATGCTCAGTTAGGGCTTTCTTCTCTGCACATGCTCAGTTAGGCCGCCTCTGCACATTTCTCAGTTAGGCCGCCTCCTCTGCACATGCTCAGTTAGGGCCTCCTCCTCTGCACATTCTCAGTTAGGAGCTTCTCTGCACATGCTCAGTTAGAGCTTCTCTGCACATGCTCAGTTAGGGCTTCTCCTCTGCACATGCTCAGTTAGGGCTTCTCTGCACATGCTCAGTTAGGGCTTCTCCTCTGCACATGCTCAGTTAGGGCTTCTCCTCTGCACATGCTCAGTTAGAGCTTCTCTGCACATGCTCAGTTAGGGCTTCTCCTCTGCACATGCTCAGTTAGGCCTCCTCTGCACATGCTCAGTTAGGGCTTCTCCTCTGCACATGCTCAGTTAGGGCCTCCTCCTCTGCACATGCTCAGTTAGGGCCTCCTCCTCTGCACATGCTCAGTTAGGGCTTCTCCTCTGCACATGCTCAGTTAGGCCTCCTCCTCTGCACATGCTCAGTTAGGCCTCCTCCTCTGCACATGCTCAGTTAGGCCTCCTCCTCTGCACATGCTCAGTTAGGCCTCCTCCTCTGCACATGCTCAGTTAGGGCTTCTCCTCTGCACATGCTCAGTTAGGGCTTCTCCTCTGCACATGCTCAGTCACAGGTTTCTTCAGGTGGTTTGAGTTTGTTCTCAGAGCACATGTGCAGAGCTCTTAAAGAAGCTGCTGTCCGCTCTGGTTCTAAAAGCTCATGTTAGAGGGCGTAGCCTGAACAGGCCTCTGAACACGCCCACAGACTGAGCGGCTGCAGGAGAAGAACCACCAAGCTTCCTGCAGTACTGCTCAGCGGCCTGTAGGGGCTTCAGCAGCAGAAGTGAGGGGGAAACGGGCTCATGTGGAACCATTTTAGAACCATTCATATACAGTTGTGAAACACGGTAATTGTAGGTTTTATTGGTCAATCACTGATTGCATTGATTGCCTTGACCACACCCTTTACAATTAAACACAAACATCAAACGGGAATGAATGTGAGACGAGACCCGGGTTCCACTTTTCAGTCCGAGTCTCAACCCAGAAAATGTCCCATGTTCTAATGTTGAACTCTGTTCCATCGAGTGTTTTGAATGTTCTCCACACCATTGCCCCTATGAAGGCTTACACTGTTGCCATGGAGACGTGATGATTCAGTCAGAGCACAGGAAAGGGCGGGCCAAAGCTGACAAATGACATCCCCCTGAACACTGACGCGGGCAAAGCCTCAGTCTTAATTCTGAGTGCTGCTTTTGACACTGTCGATCATGGGACCCTCTTACAGAGACTAGAGGACTGGGTGGGCATCACTGGCACTGCCCTAAACTGGTTACAATCCTATCTGGAAGACAGGAAGTACTAACTATGTCTAAGACCACATGCCCCTGACCTGTGGGTGTGCCCCAAGGGTCAGTCCGGGTACCCCTTATTTTCAAACTCTACATCAGGGCTATTCAACTTAAGGCCCGGGGGCCAGATCAGGCCCGCCAAATTATCTGATCCGGCCCAGCTCTTGTTTTCTGGTTTTGTTCCTGGTTTGTACAAGTTTAAAACCTGGTTTGCTGTTTTTTCTGGGTTAGTCCTTATCTAATTATGCTTTAGACCTGTTTTGGACCTGGGATAGACCTGGTTTGATTCTGGGTTAGTCCTGGTTCCGACCAGCCCAGAGGCCACGACCCTGCTCTACATGCTGCCGTTGGGTCAGTCCATACTCAGCGAAAATGGAGAGGTTTCACAGGTCGTTCCTCCTGCTGCTGTCAACAAACACTGTTCGTCCTGAACGTGTCATTCAGCTTTCATACTCCTGTGCAATACTGGTATACTCCTGTGCAATACCGTTATACTCCTGTGCAATACTGGTATACTCCTGTGCAATACCGTTTATACTCCTGTGCAATACCGTTATACTCCTGTGCAATACTGGTATATACTCCTGTGCAATACCGTTATACTCCTGTGCAATACTGGTATACTCCTGTGCAATACCGTTATACTCCTGTGCAATTACCGTTATACTCCTGTGCAATACCGTTATACTCCTGTGCAATACTGGTATACTCCTGTGCAACCGTATACTCCTGTGCAATACTGTTATACTCCTGTGCAATACGTTATACTCCTGTGCAATACCGTTATACTCCTGTGCAATACTTATACTCCTGTGCAATACTGTATACTCCTGTGCAATACTGTTATACTCCTGTGCAATACTGTGACATAATGTCAATCATCCCTGTGCAATATGTTCTGTCCATATGACGGCTGTAAATAAGTGTTATTAAGATTCTAAGAGTTTTATTTTATTCTAAATGATCTGTTTTTATCATTATACTTCTGAGCCTAATCTTTGCAACACTTGAATTTTCCTCACTGGGACAAATAAAGGTGCTCTTATCTAAATGTGTCCAATCACAATTATGCAGACGACACTCAGACCTATGTTTCACTGACGGACAGGTGAATATGGACCAGTGGATTCACTCTGTCGCTGCATCCAACAGATCAGTGTGTGGATGCAAAACAACTTTCTCCAGCTGAACTTTCAGACAGACTGAAATCATCGTCTTTGGCCCACAGAAACAAAGGAAAGTGTTAACAGTCTCCTCCAAGTCTCCTCCAGTCTCCAGAGTCTCCTCCAGAGTCTCGCTCTAAAACCTACACATCAAGTTAGAAATCTGGGGGAAATAATGGACTCAGATTTGAACTTTACACAGCCACGTCAGATCAATCACATCAGCAGCTTTTTACCAATCTAAAAAACATTGCCAAAAGTCAAAAGTCTAGTGTCTAAACCAGACCTGGAGAGACTTATCCATGCGTTTGTCTCTAGTAGATTAGACTACTGTAACGGCCTGCTCACTGGCTCTCTCCAAACGAGCTGTAAAACAGCTGCAGTACATCCAGAACGCTGCTGCTCGGGTCCTGACTAGAACCAGGAAGTACCGGTCACACAGTAGTCCTGTGCTCAGGTCTCTGCACTGCCCCCTGTGGCTCAGAGAATAGACTTCAAAGCAGCTCTGCTTGTATACAAGTCTCTCCATGGCCTAGCACCAAAGTACATCTCGGACATGTTAGTGCCATATGAACCATCTCGGACTCTGAGGACCTCAGGGACCGGCCTCCTGCTGGTGCCAGAGTCAGGACTAAACATGGACCGGCCTCCTGCTGGTGCCAGAGTCAGGACTGAAGGACTGACTCGTTTTGAATATTTGAAATACCATGTTAATGTGTTTTTATGTTTTTATGTTATTGTGACTTACACTGTATTGTTTTTTATGTGTTTTTAACATTGTGAAGCTCTTTGAATTGCACTTTGTACGAATTGTGCTCTATAAATAAAATGTTATTGATTGATACAAATCAAACAGGAGGGGAGACCAAGCACATTCCTGCCTGACCTCCCTTTCCAGAGTCAGTGGTCCTGTCAGATGACCATTGATTCTAATTCTTGATGTTGGACCCTCGTAAAGACCCCCAATATTTATTATAATTAAATTTGTTCAGCACTTTAAAGACATAAGTCCAGCTCACAGAGTCCAAACCTTCTCAGGTCCAGACTTCTTATTCCACTTTGTGTTGTTGTGTGTGTATTTGGCTCATTGTGTGTAAAGATGGTCTGATTGTTTGTCGTTTGGTCTTAAATCCGGTCTGATCATTGTGGATCACATTTGGGAGGATTTGGTCCATTCTTATGGACAGAATTGAGGTGTAGAAACGATAGTCCACATTCAGACCTGAGATGGGTCTATGTGAGGCACAGTCCAGTCGGTCCTTCCCTTCTTTTGGTATCAGGGATATAATGGCCTCTTTCTAACTCTGAGGGGTCTGAGTTTCTTTAAGTTCCCAGTTAAACGTTGCCAAAAGCAAAGGAGTAAGAATGTCTTTAGAGCTTTAGACCACTCTGAGGTGGTCCCATCACTGGGAGATTTATTGTTCTTTCATCTTTTTATTACACCTTGTATCTCCAAAACTGTTATTTCAGCTCCTAATTTTTAATTTTGTTCTTCTGACAGAACAGGCACATTGAGGGAGTCCAGAAAGGAGTTTGTATTGTCGTCTTTATTGTCTGGAATTTTTGAAACGAGTTTTTGAAGGATTTAAATGCTGATTGAATCTGGTCTTGTTTGGTTCAGATTACATCACTTTGTCTGTCCTGTATTTTAAAAATTGTTCTTTCAGCTTGTTTTTTAAGTTTCCAAGATCATAATATCTTTCCTTAACTATTTCCTGTGAATTCAGATAATTAATTTCTTATCTTTTTAATTTCTCAATTTTGCCTTTTAGGACACTCCTTTTTGGCATGGTTTTCTTCCAACAATTAGATTTTTTCTTGCATTTCATTTGGCTTTTTTTCCCTTTGTTTAATTTTTTTCAGTGGCGATGGCTATAATTTGTCCTCTCAGAACTGCTTTGGAAGCGTCCCAAAGATGGGCCGGGACATTTCCCCAGGGTCATTTTCCTCCCGATAAGTCTTAATGTTGTTGTTTTCCTTAAACAAAGGGTCTTAAGCAGGCGGGCATTGACCCTCCAAAGTGTGTTTTCATCTTTCCTCCAAATCCACAGAGATGTAGATAGTTAGGTCTATTGTGCCTCTATCTGCTTCAGTGATTTTAAATTTGTCTTTATTGAGAACAAAAAAGTAGACTATTCTGGAATAGAGTGTGTGTGGATTTGAAAAATGGCGTGTCAGAATCAGAAAAAGGTTTATTGCCATTGTCATGAACAAACTTCACAAACAGGAACTTGTCTCGGCGTTAAAGGTGCAACACAAACACTGAGCAATAATAAAACAACATATATTCAAACCAAAGGGCATTAAGAGACAATTTAAAATGACTTTAGTATAAAATAAAAATAAGTCATTTCTATGTACACAAGAATTTACAGTGGCAGTGCAGAAAGTGGCAGTGAGTGAGTGAATTGTAGTTAAAGCGACAGGTGTTTTAGAAGTGTTCATGAGTCCAACGACAGGGAAAGGAACTAAGTCCTCGGGTTCATCTCCCTCCACATGTCAATCAATCCTACAGTCTTCAATAAGAGATGGAACTTCTTATTTATGGTTCCTCCAGTGCCTCTTGAGTTCGACACGTCTAATGTAGGCTGAATGTGAAGATTCCAATCGCCGCCGCAAATTAGGGTTCCCTCAGAGTGGTTCACAATCAGGTCCATGACATCAGCATAGAAAGTGATATCGCCCCCTGGTGGAGCACACACGTTTAAAGAGTGAAAACCTTTCCATTGATATTCCCTTTAACCAGTGCATCTGCCTTCTTCATCCCGACGTTCAAAAGTCTGTTCTAAACTATTCGGTTTGAGATCAAAACTCTCCTTGTGTTTGCCTCTGTGTGAGGAATAATAGGATTTTTACAACAGAATTTCATCAGTTTTTGATGTTCAGTGTCATTCAAATGTGTCTCTTGTAAATATACGATGTCGATTCTTTCTCTTTCTGTTTTTGTCCAAATGTTTGTTGGTTTGAGTGGGTTCAGAATGCCGTTCGCATTGAAGGACTTGTAACACTTCTGATGCCATTCGGTTGGTTTTATTGATCTCACCATTGACAACTTTAGAATATTTTCAATCTCTCTGGTCGAAAACAGCAAACACACAAGAGCCACAGGAACACACAACAACTGAAAAGGTACAAAAGAAAACAAAAGGGTTCATTCTGGAAACGGGCATCGAACCCAAAACCTGATCAAAAGTATTGTAAAAGGGAGGGAAGTCCAATCCTAATGAAGGGCCCCCCAAAATCTCCCCAGGCCCTCCTGACACCAGTCCTCAGAAGGAACTGGATATATAAGACCCCTGGCTCAGCACGTCCCCCCGCTGCACTCTGCTTATACTTTCACTCTCCCACATTTGACACCTCGATGAGATGTGTTTAGTCAGAGTTTATGTACAAAAGCAGAGCCACCAGGGGGCGCAAAGTCTGATGTTAAGAACAAATAAATCATGTCACGATCATCAGTCTCTTCAAAGCCCAAAACCACAACAGTAGTGGTCTCGAGGGGCTTCAGTGGAAAACAAAATAAACAGAGTTCATGGGGACTTGGAAATGTCCCAGCGTCCTGTGTCCTTAGACAGATGTCCCAAGCCCCCCTGTCCTTAGACCCTCCTTCTCGGCCAGGAAAAACTACCAAACCTCTTTGGGAAAAAGTAGAAACCTGTAGGAGTTCAACAGTGAAGGAGAGATCCCACCTCCACTCCCTCGGACGGACAGGACACGGTGGAGCTGGACCCACTCAGAACCAGGTCTTCTGAGGCTGATGAAGAACCGTTCATATGGAGTAGAGACCGTTTCTCCAGGCAGTTGAGGAGCATCTGGATCCACAGGTCCTCGATGTGCCTGCTCCACTCCCGAGGGGACGGGACCCCTGTGGCACACCGTAGGTTACTTTAGAACAGGGGAGGAGCTCTGGTTTACAATAACAAACTGGCACCTCTCCAATAGGTAGGATTTAAAGCAGCTGAGGGCGGGGCCTCTGCAGTAGAATGTTGTGGTCGATGGTGTCGGACGCTGCTCTGAGGTCAATAGAACCAGGATTGAGACCAGTCCATCGTCTAGGACTAAAACACATCATGTGTGACTTTAACTAGTGCAGTTTCAGTGTGTGGGGGCTCTGGACCCTGACTGGAAAAACTTAAGTTATTGTCCTGTAGATGGCGACAAAGCTGTTTAACTACAACTCTTTCAAGGATTTTAGAGACAAAGGGTTATTTTGAAATAGGTCTGTAGTTTATCAACTGGTCAGGATCAAGATGAGGCTTTTTCAGAAGCGGTTTAATGACTGCATGTTTGAAGGACTGTGGAACATAACCACTTTCTAATGAAGTATTTATTATATTAAGAATAGAATCTATAATTAGGGGGAGATATGTCTTTGAGGAGTCTGCTTGGAATCGGGTCTAGAACACAAGATGACGTTCTAGAGGACATAATGGCTGAAGTTCTCTCTGCTTGATCAACAGCAGTGAACCTTTCTAGTGTCACTGGATTTATATGGGACACTAGTTTTACAGCTTGGGCTTGTTCAGGGCGAATAGTGGGAGGAGTTTCATCTAATTTATTCTCTTTAAATAAGAGAAGAAAATCATGAGAGCTGAGAGTAGCTGGGAGTGAGGGCTCTACTGCGCTGTGACAGTTTGTTAGCCTAGCTACAGCGCTGGAAAGAAATCTAGTGTTATTTTTGTTGACTTCTATTAAATTTGAATAGTCTCTGGTTTGGGCCTTACGCAGAGCCTGCTTATAGGACATTAGGCAGATTTTCCATGCTGTTAGGGATTCCTCCGTGTGGGAGCGACCAAAGGGTCTTTCTAATTTTCTAACTCTTTGTTTATGTGAACGCAGTTCTTCATTGTACCACGGGGAGGCGCGTTTTGGCCTAATGACCTTCTGCTTTAGCGGAGCTGCAACATCAAAGAGCGGACTTCAGAGAGTTCATGGTCAAGTCGACAAATTGATCACTTACACTGGGACTAAGGCTGTTCTCAGCAGGATCACATGACAGGATCACATGACAGGATCACATGACATGATCACATCACATGTCGCTGAATATTGGCTCTATTATTTCTTTGAACTTTAAGATAGATTTTTCCGATATTGTCCTTTTCTATTATTCTCTGTCCTCTTCTCTTATTGCGCAGGAGAGCAGACCCCGTATTCACAGACATTTTTAACACCTCCCTGGGGTCATGCCATGTCCAGCCTGCTTCAAGTCGTCCATCATTGTCCCTGTCCCCAAGAAGCCCCGGATCACTGGACTTCATGACTACAGGCCTGTGGCGCTGACGTCTGTAGTCATGAAGTCATTTGAACGCCTGGTCCTGCCCCACCTCAAGTCCTTCACCTCCTCCCTGCTGGACCCCCTGCTGGACCCCCTGCTGGACCCCTGCAGTTCGCCTACAGAGCCAACAGGTCTGTGGACGACACCATCAACCTGGCACTCCACTTCATCCTGCAGCATCTGGACTCCCTGGGAACCTACGCCAGGATCCTGTTTGTGGACTTCAGCTCTGCTGTCAACACCATCCTCCCTGCTCTGCTCCAGGACAAGCTCTCCCAGCTCAACGTGCCTGACTCCACCTGCAGGGGAGCACTGACTTCCAGACGGATCGGAGGCAGTGCGTGCGGCTGGGGAAGAATGTCTCAGACACTCGGACCATCAGCACAGGAGCTCCTCAGGGCTGTGTACTTTCTCCTCTGCTCTTCTCCCTGTACACAAACTGCTGCACCTCCAGCCACGACGAGACCACCCTCATCGGGCTCATCTCGGACGGGGAGGAGTCTGTCTACAGGAGGGAGGTGGTCCGGCTGGTCCTGGTGCAGCGGCAACAACCTGGAGTTCAACGCCCAGAAGACAGTGGAGATGATGGTGGACTCCAGGAAAGTCCCAGCCCCCAGCCCCCCCTCACCATGACAGACTCCCCCATCACCACCGTAGACTCCTTCCGCTTCCTGGGCACCACCATCACCCAGGACCTCAAGTGGGAGCCCTCCATCAGCTCCCTCATCAAGAAGGTCCAGCAGAGGATGTACTTCAGCAGCAGCTGAGGAAAGCCAAGCTGCCAGTGCAGATGATGGTGCAGTTCTACATGGCCATCATTGAGTCCATCCTCACCTCCTCCATCACCGTGTGGTACGCTGGAGCCACAGCCAGGGACAAACAGAGACTACAGCGCCCTCTTGCGAGAAGGTGATCGGCTTGCAGACTTCCATCTCTGCAGGACCTGTACGTCTCCAGGGCTGTGGGACGAGCAGGTCGGATCACAGCTGACCCTTCTCACCCTGGACATGGACTATTTGAACACACTCCCCTCAGGCAGGAGGCCCTCCTCAGGCAGGAGGCCACTCCCTCAGGCCAGGCAGGAGGCCACTCCCCTCAGGCAGGAGGCTACGGTCCATCCGGACCAGAACCTCCCGCCACAAGAATAGTTTCTTTCCCTCTGCCGTTGGACTCATGAACACTTCTTAAACTCCTCCCACCTGCAACTCTTCATCACTCACTGTCACTTTCTACACTCAAAACTGTAAATTTAACTGTAACTCTTGTGTACACAGAAATGCCTATTTTTATTTTATACTATAGTAATTTTAAATAGTGTCTTAATGCATGTCCTTTTTGATTGAATATATGTTGTTTTATTATTGCTCAGTGTTTTATGTTGCACCTTTAACGCCAAGACAAGTTCCTGTTTATGTGAATTTTGTTCATTGACAATGGAAATAAACCCCTTCTGATTCTGAGTTCATTATGACTTTATTTTGTGGGGTTGGATAATCTTTTAGAACAAACTGAAAGGTAATTAGGAAATGATCTGACAGTTTAGGGTTTTGAGAGAAGACAATGATGTCACTTATCTCTATTCCATATGTTAGAACAAGATCTAGAGTGTGTTTGTGACTGTGAGTTGGTTTATTTACATTCTGAGCAAAACCAATGCTCTCTAACAGGGCGTTGAAAGAATTACTAAGAGAGCTATCGTTCACGTTCACGTGGATATTGAAATCTCCAACTATCACTTCTTTATCCCAGTCTAACACCAAGTTTGATATAAAGTCTGAGAACTCTGTTGAAACCTCTGAATAGGGACCAGGAGGTCTGTAGAGAACCACGAACAAGACTCCTTTTTGGTTCCTCCAATTTGGACATGTGATTGGTCACATGAGGCTTTCAGATGAGCGAAATGCATTTCAGGACTCAAGAGTCGACTCCAGCGTGGTCGCCCTGGCCCGCAGCGCCTCCATCTCGGCCCTTACTCTCTGCAGATCGTCCGCATTATCTGAAACTCGCTGCTCGACTTCCTCAATGCGTGCTCCGGTTACTCCCTCTGCTTTTAGCTCAGCGGCTACTGCAGCAGAGACGGAAGCTAACATCTCGGCTCTGAGAGACTCCAGACCTAGTTATATTCTCTCCCTCTTCCAATGCAGAGAAGAAGCCGGCGGGACCCTGTTTGTCCAGCGGCGAGGGACTGCGGTTCTCAGAGTCAAGTTTGCTAGCCATGTTAGCATCGTTATCTTCGTTAGCTTGTGATGCGAGCTGTTTTCCAATGGGACCGTGGGCCGTCAGCTTTGATTGCTTTGACCCCGTAGTGTTACCGGACTTGGGTCTTCCTTGTTTACTCATCTCTTGTTCTTCCTCTTTGGGATTAAGTGGGTCAAACGATGATTTTAAAGCGTGTGGATGTGGGTGTGTCTACTCAAAGCGCCACCATGACCCGAAGTCCCAAAATAGATGATTTAATGATAATAAATATTGAGGCTCTTTACGATGGTCCAACATCAGGAATCAAGCGTCACTTGACAGACTCACTGACTTTGGAAAGAGGGGTGAGACAGGGTTGTGCCTGGTCCTCACTCTTGTTCGCTTTCTACTTGGAGCCATTGGCCCAGTACACGAGACGATCCAAAAAAAATCCATGGAACATAAGCTCGCCGGTTACGGAGATGGTGTTCTATTGTTTCTGACCAAACCAGAGATTCCCATACCCATATCGGCCCAATGTTCAGATATCAATGAATCTACAAAAACCTGAAATTCTCTCTTTCTGGTGGGCCGCTTTGACCTTTAAATGGAAAACAGAATGCCTCAAATATCTATGGGTAATTCTCTGTAAAGACTTGGCAACGATTTCAGAAAAACCTTGGAAAATTTAACATGATTCCATATTTCAATCTAAATAAGTTTCCTTCAATCACGTCCATAAAAAGTGTCCCGGGAATTTCCCTCGCGGATCAATAAAGTCTCAATTGGAAAGCAACATGGGAGCCCCCCAGAGACCCCATCTGGGGGGCTCTCTGCCTCCTTCACAAAAGAGTTTAGGTCAATATCCATCTGGGGAAAGTTGTGTCGCAGAAAGATTTGAAACAGAAACATCCTAAAGTACATTTCTAACGGTCTTTGAGATTTGATGTCCTCAGGGAACATCTGCTCACAAACACGAGAACGTTCTAATGATCTCCAATCAGTGCGTGCAGAGGCCCGTGAAGAAAGAGGCCCGTGCGTGAAGAGGCGCGTGCGTGCAGAGGCCCGTGAAGAAAGAGGCCCGTGCGTGAAGAGGCGCGTGCGTGCAGAGGCCCGTGAAGAAAGAGGCCGTGCGTGAAGAGGCCGTGCGTGAAGAGGCCGGCGTGAAGAGGCGTGAAGAGGCCCGTGAAGAGGCCCGTGCGTGAAGAGGCCCGTGAAGAAAGAGGCCGGCGTGAAGAGGCGTGCGTGAAGAGGCGTGAAGAGGCCCGTGAAGAGGCGCGTGCGTGAAGAGGCCCGTGCGTGAAGAGGCCGTGAAGAAAGAGGCCCGTGCAGAGGCCCGTGAAGAAAGAGCCCGTGCGTGAAGAGGCCCGTGAAGAAAGAGGCCTGTGAAGAAAGCCGCGTGAGGCCCGTGCGTGAAGAGGCCGTGCGTGAAGAGGTGCGTGTGTGAAGAGGCCCGTGAAGAGGCGCCGTGCGTGAAGAGGCCCGTGAAGAGCGCGCGTGCGTGAAGAGGCCCGTGCGTGAAGAGGTGCGTGAGCGTGAAGAGGTGTGCGTGCGTGAAGATGCGCGTGCGTGAAGAGGCGTGTGCGTGAAGTCTCCAAACTCTGGAGCGGAACAGAAACAAAGCGTGAGTCCCGGAGGAGTCCAGGTCTAGACCCTCCTCAGTCCAGGACCCGGACCTCCTCTGAGCCCGCAGACTGCTCCATGTGTGCGTGCACGTGCGTGTGCGCGCGCGTGGAGCAGCTGTGAGGCCCCACCCCGCTGCGTCACGTCTGGAGGCAGAAACTTTGGGACCGACTCCGCTCTTGGCTCCGGTATGAGCCTGAACCGCTTTAGTCCCGGTTTAGTCCTGCTCTAGTCCCGGTTTAGTCCTGCTCTAGTCCCGGTTTTAGTCCCGGTTTAGTCCCGGTTTAGTCCTGGTCGGCCCGGGGTGAGTCGCACTATGAGCTCGCGGTAGTCTCACGCGCTGGTGTCGGTGTGCGCGCGGACATGGCTCGGGTTTGTTCGGGCCTTTTCGGACTTTTCTGTTTTCTCTTCGTGGCTCTGGAGTCGTGGACGCGCGGCGCGGGACAGACGCAGCCGGGCGCGTTCACGAGGGTTTACGTGGTGCAGCCCGGATCTGGACCTGGATCTGGACCCGGATCTGGACCCGGGGCCGCGGTCAGGGTCAGCTCCATCGCCACGGCCACGCGACACACGCACGCGCAGAGTGGAGCGCAGAGCCGCACGCGCAGGATGGGCACGCAGCAGACGCACAAGCACGTGTCTCAAAGTGTCGGGGTGAGGACGCACGCGCACGGTTCTGGACCTGGACTAGACCTAGACTGAACCAGGACCAGACCAGGACCAGAACCAGGACCAGACCAGGACCAGGACCAGACCAGGACCAGACCAGAGGAGCGTTCACACCTTCTGGTCTAAATTTGATGTGGCGATTGTGACTGATGTGTAAACCAGGACTAACCCAGGACTACCAGAACTACCCAGGATAACCAGGACTAACCCAACTAACCAGACTAACCCAGGACTAACCCAGGACTAACCCAGACTAACCCAGGACTAACCCCAGGACTAACCAGGACTAACTCAGGACTAACCCAGGACTAACCCAGGACTAACCCAGAACTAACACCAGGACTAACCCAGGACTAAACCAGGACTAACCCAGGACTAACCCAGGACTAAACCAGGACTAAACCAGGACTAACCCAGACCCTCGGCGTGAACATCTCTCTGACCTTCAGGCTTAAATGTCCTTTCACGTTCTGAAGAAATCGTTCAGACCTGAAGATCTGAATGAGACTTTAAAAACACCGAGGAGCACTTCAGCACCTGATGATGTCACCAGGTGCCACAGTGTGTGTGAGAATAAAGGAGGGAACATCAGGACTCGACTAAACCTTAGTCCTGGTCTACAGCCGGTTTAGTCCAGGTCTACAGCCGGTTTAGTCCCGTCTACAGCCGTTTAGTCCCGGTCTACAGCCGGTTTAGTCCCGGTCTACAGCCGGTTTAGTCCCGGTCTACAGCCGGTTTAGTCCAGGTCTACCGCCGGTTTAGTCCGGTCTACAGCCGGTTATGTCCAGGTCTACAGCCGGCTTAGTCCCGGTCTACAGTTGGTTTAGTCCAGGTCTACAGCGGGTTTAGTCCCGGTCTACACGGTTACGTACCGGTTTAGTCCGGTCTACAGCCGTTTAGTCCCGGTCTAACAGCCGTTTAGTCCCGGTCTACAGCCGGTTTAGTCCCGGTCTACAGCGGTTTAGTCCCGGCAGCTGGTTAGTCCGGTCTACAGCCGGTTTAGTCCAGGTCTACAGCCGGTTTAGTCCCGGTCTGCACTGGTTTAGTCCGGTCTACAGCCGTCTTAGTCCCGGTCTACAGCCGGTTTAGTCCCGGTCTACAGCCGGTTTAGTCCCGGTCTACAGCCGGTTTAGTCCCGGTCTGCAGCTGGTTTAGTCCCGGTCTACAGCTGGTTTAGTCCCGGTCTACAGCGTCTTAGTCCGTCTACAGCCGGTTTAGTCCCGGTCTACAGCCGGTTTAGTCCCGGTCTACAGCCGTCTTAGTCCCGGTCTGCAGCCGGTTTAGTCCCGGTCTATAACCTGTTTCTGTTGCAGGGTGAACGTCTGTGGAGGTCAGTGTTGCCACGGCTGGAGTCAGACTCAGGGGTCGCTCAGATGCACCAAACGTAAGTCTCACAAACACAAGAGTCCGGACCAGGACCAGGACCAGACTAAGGACTAGGACCAGGTCTTGGCTCAAGACCAGCTCGACAGGACTCAGGACCAGGCTCAGGCCAGGCTCAGGACTCAGGACCAGTCTACGGCTCAGGACCAGGACCAGGACTCAGGACCAGGACCAGGACTCAGGACCTCAGGACCAGGACAGGCTCAGGACCAGGACCAGGCTCAGGACCAGGACCAGGACCAGGCTCAGGACCTCAGGACCAGGCTCAGGACCAGACCAGGCTCAGGACCAGGCTCAGGTCTTGGCTCAGGTCTTGGCTCAGGACCAGGCTCAGGACCAGGCTCAGGACCAGGCTCAGGACCAGGTTTAGGCTCAGGACCAGGCTCAGGACCAGGCTCAGGACCAGGACCAGGCTCAGGACCAGGCTCAGGTCTTGGCTCAGGACCAGGACCAGGTTTAGGCTCAGGACCTGGCTCAGGACCTGGCTCAGGACCAGGCTCAGGACCAGGACCAGGCTCAGGACCAGGCTCAGGACCAGGTCTGGTGGTTGGTCGTGACGTGGGCCGAGTCCTTCACAAAGATCTGTTTCTCTGAACAGTTCAGTCTTTCTCTCTCTTCGTGGAATGAAGCGTCACATGGTTCGGTTCTGGTCCAAACACAAAACCGTCTGAATCCTGTGGTGGACGAGAGGGGAGAGAGAATGTCTTTAATGTGGTGTTCAGGGGGAACATCACCTGAGAGAGAAGCCACGTTTCCACTGGTTCAGTTTGTCCTGTTCAGTCCTGTCTTAAGTGGACCCAAAGTGGCACCTGAGAGTTTCTAGCTCCCAAAGCGGTCTGGCTCTTGGGCTCCAGGTGGACTTTAGCTCAGGGGGAGGAGCTCCACAGCACAGGGGGAGGAGCTCCACAACACAGCCAGATGATTGGCTCAGAGAGAACGCAGACTCAGGCCAAAAGCAGAGAAACACAAAAGACTCATGTGTCTCCAAACTCTGACCTGATCTCGAGCTAAAGCGCCGTGTTTCCACTGATGCTAACTTATATGTGGAGCCTTAGCAACACAGAGCTAGCAAAGCACGTTAGCAACAGCTGTTTCCTGTTTGTCCAAATGTAATGTTTCCAGGTCAGAATGCGTCTGACATGATTCCACAAAGAGAGGTTCAAACGCGGCGTCGAGGCTTTGCACACAAGGCAAAGACATGAGGCAAAACTGTTCCTGTGCACGCCAGCTTTAGCCACGCCCCTCACACACACACACTGGAATGACTAAACGTCCTTTTGTGACTCGCTCAGGTCGACCTCAGGGTTAAAAAGTATGATTCAGGAGGCCTGAATTAGACCTGGTTTAGTCTTGACTTAGACCAGGAAATCTCCCTAAAAGGGGAGAGATCCGGGGGCCGCCCCATTTGTCCTGGGGCGTCTTGGCATTCTTATTTATTTATTTTTTATCCAGGAAATAATTATTTATGACAATATATTTGGATGGGGCTTATTTTTTTAGTCTAGGACTAGTTTATTTGGCTAAGATTAGGGTCAAAATGAGCGCTTTAGGACTTGGAATATCAGAATACTATTATTTTTCTAATTTATTTGGAAAATGTATTTATATATTTATTTGAGACAATTCTAGATCAAATGAGTATTAGGTTTAGACATTTCTTCAATTCAATTTATGTTTGTAACGCTCCAATCACAACATCCGTTTTCAAGCTGCCATACTGCCCCCAGAGGTGGTCCTAGGGCAGCAGAACTGGGAACTGTAGGTCTTTATTCCTGTTCCTAACTGGCCTGACCATAAGCCATTTCAAACAGGAACGTTTTAAGCCTGGTCTTAAATGAAGAGACTGTGTCGGAGACTGTGTCGGAGACTGTGTCGGCCTCTTTAACATGGACAGGAGCTGATTCCACAACACAGGAGCTTGGGAGAGCTAAATGCTCTACTACCTCCTACTGTGCTTTTTAGAGGACCCTTGGGACCACACAGAAGTCGCAGCATTTTTTGAGAGCGAAGTGCTTCTGATTGGATGATACAGGTCCTATAGCATCTTGAGGTAGGATGGGGCGTGGTCATTTTATGGCTTTGGAAGTCAGGAGGAAGGAGTTTGAATGTGATTGATAAACTGGACAGGAGCAGTGAAGAGACTCCAGCCAGGCGTAATGTGCTCTCTTCTTTTAGTTCTGTTGCATAATTTAGGCTGCTGCATTTTGAACAGTTGCCACTTTAACACAGAGTGACAAGTTCCTATGTTTGCAAACTGTGTTCAGTGACGGCAATAGTCTCTGATTGTGTTTGTGATTGTGTTTGCGTTTGATTGTATTAGTGATTGTGATTCTGATTGTGTTTTTGTGATTGTGATTTGTGATTGTGATTGTGATTGTGTTTGTGATTCTGATTGCGTTTGTGATTCGTGTTTGTGAATTGTGTTGTGTGGATTGTGTTTGGTGTTTGTGATATGTGTTTTGTGATTCTGATCTGGCGTTTGTTGATTGTGATTGTGATTCTGATTGTGATTTGCGATTGTGATTGTGATTTGTGATTGTGTTTTGTGATTCTGATTGCTTTGTTAGTGATTGGTGGATGTGTTTTGTGATTGTGATTTGTGGTTTGTGATTCTGATTGTGATTTGTGATTTGGTGTTTGTGATTGTGTTTGTGATTCTGATTGGGCGTTTGTGATTGTGTTTGTGTGTTTGTGATTGTGTTTGTGATTGTGATTGTGATGTGTTTGTGATTGTGATTGTGTTTGTGTTTGTGATTCTGATTCTGATTGTGTTTGCGTTTGTGATTGTGATTGTGTTTGCGTTTGCGATTGTGTGTGATTGTGATTGTGATTGTGATTGTGATTGTGAATTGTGTTTGTGTGTGATTGTGATTGCGATTGTGTTTGTGATTGTGTTTGTGATTGTGTTTGTGTTTGTGATTGTGATTGTGTTTGTGATTGTGATTGTGATTGTGTTTGTGTTTGTGATTCTGATTGTGTTTGTGATTGTGATTGTGTTTGTGTTTTGTGTTTGTGATTGTGATTGTGTTTGTGATTGTGTTTGTGTGTTTGTGTTGTGTTTGTGATTGTGATTGTGTTTGTGATTGTGTTTGTGATTGTGTTTGCGTTTGTGATTGTGACTCTGACTCCAGTTCAGAGGATTTACCAGCGCATTTACGCGTCTGGAACGCACCGTGACACAACAGCTCCACCCGTTACCTCACTTCTGCTGCAACTGCAACATTCTGATGAATTAAAAACGATTCAAATGAAGGTTTGAGTGAATGACTGTGAGTTTCCTCCTCGAGCGCTTGTTCAGGCGCCGCGGCTGAACCATCATGTGATCTGCCTCAGGAAACTCACACTTTAGGATTTACAACCAGAAAACGTGTTTCGAAATCCTCAAAAACGTGTTTCAAGCAGTTTTCAGACTCCAGACTCCAGACTGGATTATACAGAAACACACTGTTACTGCAGTACAAGTGTGTAACTGCAGTACAAGTGTGTAACTGCAGTACAAGTGTGTAACTGCAGTACAAGTGTGTAACTGCAGTACAAGTGTGTAACTGCAGTACAAGTGTGTAACTGCAGTACAGGTGTGTTTACTGCAGTAACACGTGTGTAACTGCAGTACAGGTGTGTTACTGCAGTACAAGTGTGTACTTGCAGTACAAGTGTGTAACTGCAGTAACAAGTGTGTTACTGCAGTACAAGTGTGTTACTGCAGTAACAAGTGTGTAACTGCAGTACAAGTGTGTAACTGCAGTACAAGTGTGTAACTGCAGCAGTACAGGTGTGTGTACTGCAGTACAGTGTGTACTGCAGTACAAGTGTGTAACTGCAGTACAAGTGTGTAACTGCAGTACAAGTGTGTAACTGCAGTACAAGTGTGTAACAAGGTGTGCAGTACAGTACAAGTGTGTTACTGCAGTACAAGTGTGTTACTGCAGTACAAGTGTGTAACTGCAGTACAAGTGTGTTACTGCAGTACAAGTGTGTAACTGCAGTACAAGTGTGTTACTGCAGTACAAGTGTGTTACTGCAGTACAAGTGTGTAACTGCAGTGTACTGCAGTACAAGTGTGTTACTGCAGTGTGTTACTGCAGTACAAGTGTGTTACTGCAGTACAAGTGTGTTACTGCATTACAAGTGTGTAACTGCAGTACAAGTGGTTATTGCAGTAAGTGTAACTGGAGTCAAGTGTGTAACTGGAGTACAAGTGTGTAACTGCAGTACAAGTGTGTAACTGCAGTACTGCAGTACAAGTGTGTTACTGCAGTACAAGTGTGTTACTGCATTACAAGTGTGTAACTGCAGTACAAGTGTGTAACTGCAGTGTGTTACTGCAGTACAAGTGTGTAACTGCATTACAAGTGTGTTACTTTGTCACGCAGATCTTCAGCGTGTCGTTGTTCCTCACGCAGATCTTCAGCTTGTCGTTGTTCCTCACGCAGATCTTCAGCGTGTCGTTGTTCCTCACGCAGATCTTC